>NCTC01003663.1:42500-45159 GCA_002319775.1 Fagopyrum tataricum | reverse complement strand
CCCGGACACCCGGACCGCCGATAATCAGTCCGGACGATTCGCTCTTTGCTTATGCCGCTTATGCCCGGGAACTGTGGAAGGTGCGAGACCGACGCTAGACATCCGGGCGCGGCAAGGCATGGCAGGACGGGACGTTTTTCGATCGGGGCCGTCGTCGAGATTTTCTAGTTTCCAACCATCCGTAAGAAGACCCGGACATCCGGACCCGGCGATAATCAGTCCCGGACGATTCGCTCTTTGCTATGCCGCATATGCCCGGGAACTGTGGAAGGTGCGAGACCGACGCTAGACATCCGGGCGCGGCAAGGCATGGCAGGACGGGGACGTTTTCGATCGGGGCGTCGGTCGAGATTTTCTAGTTTCCAACCATCCGTTCGGGCCAACCTTTTCCCTTCCCTCCCCTTCCCTTCCCTTCCGACAGGCGGGCATGCGAAGACCCGGACGTTCCGGCACCGGGCGATAGTCCGTCACCGGCTCCCTCTAGTTGTCTCCAAAGCTTCGAGGACGACGGGGACGTTTTCTCGTTCGGGGCCATCGTTCCGGACTTTCGCATGCCAACCGTGCCAGCCGGCGTGCCTCGCCGCGCCGGCGCCGGCGCCGGAGCGCCGCCACCGCGAGAACATCCGCACCGACTGACCGGGTAGACGCTTGATGGCATAGTAGGCATCGGGCATTGTCGAGGACAATGCCCGGTGCCAACTATGCCATCAAGCGCCAGGGGGGCATCGAGAGACCCCTTCCCCCTATAGTGCAGTTTGGACAAACGTGCCACAGCTTATAGGAGATACTAATCCTTGGAGGCAGATCATACGATTTTCAATATTTTTTTCCCGTCACGTGAGAGCTCGGATTGGCATGGGGTTTTTTTCCTATGGGTCACATAACTTGTTAGGAACAATGCTATGCAAAGAAAATCCACTTTGGAGAAAAAATGTCCGAGCATATCTTCCAATGCCATCATACGAGTCCCGAATTCGGACCGACGAGTTTTGGACAAGGCAAAGGGTCATCATGAGAGCTCCGATTGGCATGGGGTTTTTTCCTATGGGTCACATAACATGTGAGGGTCAATGATATGCAATAAAAATCCACTTTGGAGAAAAAATGTCCGAGCATATCTTCCAATGCCAACATACGAGCCCCGGAGGCTCTATGACGGCCAACCCGATCTTCGGGGCACCCATTGGCATGGGGTTTTCTTCTAGGGGTCACATAACATGTGAGGAACATTGCTATGCAAAACAAATCCAGCTTGGAAGAAAAAGTTCCGGGATTATCTTCCAATGCCATCAATTGAGGCGTCCTGACAAGGGCCGTGACAAGGCCGTGACACAAGGCCAGCGCGGTAAGACAAGGCCGCGGCAAGCTCCTGACAAGGCCATGACATGGGAAGCGCGTCGGGCATGGCTAGGCCATGACAAGGCCAGCGTCGGCCATGACAAGGCCATGACAAGGTCAGCGCGGCCACTCTCGGCCATGACAAGGCCAGCGTCGGGCATGACAAGGCCAGCGTCGGGCATCGGCCATGACAAGGCCAGCGTCGGCATGACAAGGCCATGACAAACAAGGCCAGCGTCGGGCATGACAAGGCCATGGGCCATTCAGCGTCGGCCATGACAAGGCCAGCGTCGGCATGACAAGGCCATGACAAGGTCAGCGTCGGCCACTCTCGGCCATGACAAGGCAGCGTCGGGCAGTCTCGGCCATGACAAGGCCAGCGTCGGCATGGGCCATGACAAGGCCATGACAAGGCCATTCAGCGTCGGCCATGACAAGGCCAGCGTCGGGCAGCATGACAAGGCCAGCAGTCGGCCATGACCAACATGACAAGGCCAGCGTCGGGCAGTCTCGGCCATTCGGCCATGACAAGGCCAGCGTCGGCATGACAAGGCCACATTCATGACAAGCCATGCGTCAGCGTCGGCCACTCTCGGCCATGACAAGGCAGCGTCATGACAAGGCCAGCGCGGGCATGACAAGGCCATGACCAGGCCATGACAGGCCAGCGTCATCGGCCATGACAAGGCAGCGTCGGGCGGCCATGACAAGGCCAGGCACGCCATGACCAGTCGGCCATGACAAGGCAGGCCATGACAGGCCAGGCCATGACAAGGCGTCGGGGCATGACAACATGACAAGGCCATGACAAGGCCAGCCATGACAAGGCCAGCGTCGGGCAGCCACAAGGCCATGACAAGGCCAGCGTCGGCCATGACAAGGCCAGCGTCGGGCAGTCTCGGCCATCTCGGCCATGACAAGGCCAGCGTCGGGCACATCGTCGGCCATGACAAGGCCATGACAAGGTCAGCGTCGGCCACTCTCGGCCATGACAAGGCCACATGACAAGGCCATGACAAGGCAGCGTCGGGCATGACCAAGGCCATGACAAGGCCAGCGTCGGGCATGACAAGGCCATGACAAGGTCAGCGTCGGGCCATGACAAGGCCAGCGTCGGGCCATGACAAGGTCAGGCCATGACAAGGCAGGCCATGACAAGGCCACATATCAGGCCATGACAAGGCCAGCGTCGGGCCATGACAAGGCCATGGGCATGACAAGGCCAGGCACATCGCCATGACAAGGCCAGCGTCGGGCAGGCCATGCCAGCGTCGGGCATGGCCATGACAAGGTCAGCGTCGGGCCATGACAGGCCAGCGTC
>NCTC01003663.1:30000-32500 GCA_002319775.1 Fagopyrum tataricum | reverse complement strand
GGGCATGGCTAGGCCATGACAAGGCCAGCGTCGGCCATGACAAGGCCATGACAAGGTCAGCGCCGGCCACTCTCGGCCATGACAAGGCCAGCGTCGGGCATGACAAGGCCAGCGTCGGGCATTCTCGGCCATGACAAGGCCAGCGTCGGGCATGACAAGGCCATGACAAGGTTAGCGTCGGCCATGACAAGGCCAGCGTCGGGCATGACAAGGCCATGACAAGGCCATGACAAGGTCAGCGTCGGCCATGACAAGGCCAGCGTCGGGCATGACAAGGCCATGACAAGGTCAGCGTCGGCCACTCTCGGCCATGACAAGGCCAGCGTCGGGCAGTCTCGGCCATGACAAGGCCAGCGTCGGGCATGACAAGGCCATGACAAGGCCATGACAAGGCCATGACAAGGTCAGCGTCGGCCATGACAAGGCCAGCGTCGGGCATTCTCGGCCATGACAAGGCCAGCGTAGGGCAGTCTCGGCCATGACAAGGCCAGCGTCGGGCATTCTCGGCCATGACAAGGCCAGCGTCGGGCAGTCTCGGCCATGACACGGCCAGCGTCGGGCATGACAAGGCCAGCGTCGGGCATGACAAGGCCAGCGTCGGGCATGACAAGGCCAGCGCCGGGCATGACAAGGCCATGACAAGGTCAGCGTCGGCCACTCTCGGCCATGACAAGGCCAGCGTCGGGCATGACAAGGCCATGACAAGGCCAGCGTCGGGCATGACAAGGCCATGACAAGGTCAGCGTCGGCCACTCTCGGCCATGACAAGGCCAGCGTCGGCCAGTCTCGGCCATGACAAGGCCAGCGTCGGGCATGACAAGGCCATGACAAGGCCAGCGTCGGGCAGTCTCGGCCATGACAAGGCCAGCGTCGGCCACTCTCGGCCATGACAAGGCAGCGTCGGGCCAGCGTCGGCCATGACAAGGCCAGCGTCGGGGCCATGACAAGGCCAGGCGTCGGCCATGACAAGGCCAGCGTCGGCATTCGCCATCGGCATGACAAGGCCAGCGTCGGGCATTCTCGGCCATGACAAGGCCAGCGTCGGCCATGACAAGGCCGTCGGGCAGTCTCGGCATGACAAGGCCACCGTCGGCCATGACAAGGCCAGCGTCGGGCATTCTCGGCCATGACAAGGCCAGCGTCGGGCATGACAAGGCCATGACAAGGCCATGACAAGGTCAGCGTCGGCCACTCTCGGCCATGACAAGGCCAGCGTCGGGCATGACAAGCCATGACAAGGCCGTCGGATGACAAGGCCAGCGTCGGCATTCTCGGCCATGACAAGGCCAGCGTCGGGCATGACAAGGCCATGACAAGGTCAGCGTCGGCATCTCGGCCATGACAAGGCCAGCGTCGGGCATGACAGGCCATGACAAGGCAGCGTCGGCTCGGCCATGACAAGGCCAGCGTCGGGCATTCTCGGCCATGACAAGGCCAGCGTCGGCATGACAAGGCCATGACAAGGCCAGCGTCGGGCAGTCTCGGCCATGACAAGGCCAGCGTCGGGCATTCTCGGCCATGACAAGGCCAGCGTCGGCCATGACAAGGCCAGCGTCGGGCAGTCTCGGCCATGACAAGGCCAGCGTCGGGCATGACACGGCCATGACAAGGCCAGCGTCGGGCATGACAAGGCCATGACAAGGTCAGCGTCGGCCACTCTCGGCCATGACAAGGCCAGCGTCGGGCATGACAAGGCATGACAAGGCCAGCGTCGGGCATGACAAGGCCAGCGTCGGGCATGACAAGGCCAGCGTCGGCCATGACAAGGCCAGCGTCGGGCATGACAAGGCCATGACAAGGTCAGCGTCGGCCACTCTCGGCCATGACAAGGCCAGCGTCGGGCATGACAAGGCCATGACAAGGTCAGCGTCGGCCGCTCTCGGCCATGACAAGGCCAGCGTCGGGTATTCTCGGCCATGACAAGGCCAGCGTCGGGCATGACAAGGCCATGACAAGGCCATGACAAGGCCATGACAAGGCCAGCGTCGGGCAGTCTCGGCCATGACAAGGCCAGCGTCGGGCATTCTCGGCCATGACAAGGCCAGCGTCGGGCATGACAAGGCCATGACAAGGTCACCGTCGGCCATGACAGGGTCACCGTCGGGCATTCTCGGCCATGACAAGGCCAGCGTCGGGCATGACAAGGCCAGCGTCGGGCAGTCTCGGCCATGACAAGGCCAGCGTCGGGCATGACAAGGCCATGACAAGGCCAGCGTCGGGCATGACAAGGCCAGCGTCGGGCATGACAAGGCCAGCGTCGGGCAGTCTCGGCCATGACAAGGCCAGCGTCGGGCATGACAAGGCCATGACAAGGTCAGCGTCGGCCATCTCGGCCATGACAAGGCCAGCGTCGGGCATGACAAGGCCATGACAAGGTCAGCGTCGGCCGCTCTCGGCCATGACAAGGCCAGCGTCGGGTATTCTCGGCCATGACAAGGCCAGCGTCGGGCCGGCATGACAAGGCCATGACAAGGCCATGACAAGGCCATGACAAGGCCAG
>NCTC01003663.1:12500-15000 GCA_002319775.1 Fagopyrum tataricum | reverse complement strand
CCTTGTCATGCCCGACGCTGGCCTTGTCATGCCCGACGCTGGCCTTGTCATGGCCTTGTCATGCCCGACGCTGGCCTTGTCATGGCCGAGACTGCCCGACGCTGGCCTTGTCATGCCCGACGCTGGCCTTGTCATGGCCGAGAATGCCCGACGGTGACCCTGTCATGGCCGACGGTGACCTTGTCATGGCCTTGTCATGCCCGACGCTGGCCTTGTCATGGCCGAGAATGCCCGACGCTGGCCTTGTCATGGCCGAGACTGCCCGACGCTGGCCTTGTCATGGCCTTGTCATGGCCTTGTCATGCCCGACGCTGGCCTTGTCATGGCCGAGAATACCCGACGCTGGCCTTGTCATGGCCGAGAGCGGCCGACGCTGACCTTGTCATGGCCTTGTCATGCCCGACGCTGGCCTTGTCATGGCCGAGAGTGGCCGACGCTGACCTTGTCATGGCCTTGTCATGCCCGACGCTGGCCTTGTCATGGCCGAGACTGCCCGACGCTGGCCTTGTCATGCCCGACGCTGGCCTTGTCATGCCCGACGCTGGCCTTGTCATGGCCTTGTCATGCCCGACGCTGGCCTTGTCATGGCCGAGAGTGGCCGACGCTGACCTTGTCATGGCCTTGTCATGCCCGACGCTGGCCTTGTCATGGCCGAGAATGCCCGACGCTGGCCTTGTCATGGCCGACGGTGGCCTTGTCATGGCCGAGACTGCCCGACGCTGGCCTTGTCATGGCCGACGCTGGCCTTGTCATGGCCTTGTCATGGCCGAGAATGCCCGACGCTGGCCTTGTCATGGCCGAGACTGCCCGACGCTGGCCTTGTCATGGCCTTGTCATGCCCGACGCTGGCCTTGTCATGGCCGAGAATACCCGACGCTGGCCTTGTCATGGCCGAGAGCGGCCGACGCTGACCTTGTCATGGCCTTGTCATGCCCGACGCTGGCCTTGTCATGGCCGAGAGTGGCCGACGCTGACCTTGTCATGGCCTTGTCATGCCCGACGCTGGCCTTGTCATGGCCGAGAATGCCCGACGCTGGCCTTGTCATGCCCGACGCTGGCCTTGTCATGGCCTTGTCATGCCCGACGCTGGCCTTGTCATGGCCGACGCTGGCCTTGTCATGGCCGAGATGGCCGATGGCCCGACGCTGGCCTTGTCATGGCCCGACGCTGGCCTTGTCATGGCCGAGACTGCCCGACGCTGGCCTTGTCATGGCCGACGCTGGCCTTGTCATGGCCGAGATGCCCGACGCTGGCCTTGTCATGGCCGAGAATGCCCGACGCTGGCCTTGTCATGGCCCGACGCTGGCCTTGTCATGGCCGAGAATGCCCGACGCTGGCCTTGTCATGGCCGGCCTGCATGGAGGTGGCCGACGCTGGCCTTGTCATGGCCGAGACTGCCCGACGCTGGCCTTGTCATGGCCTTGTCATGCCCGACGCTGGCCTTGTCATGGCCGAGACTGGCCGACGCTGGCCTTGTCATGGCCGAGAGTGGCCGACGCTGACCTTGTCATGGCCTTGTCATGCCCGACGCTGGCCTTGTCATGGCCTTGTCATGCCCGACGCTGGCCTTGTCATGGCCGAGAGTGGCCGACGCTGACCTTGTCATGGCCTTGTCATGCCCGGCGCTGGCCTTGTCATGCCCGACGCTGGCCTTGTCATGCCCGACGCTGGCCTTGTCATGCCCGACGCTGGCCGTGTCATGGCCGAGACTGCCCGACGCTGGCCTTGTCATGGCCGAGAATGCCCGACGCTGGCCTTGTCATGGCCGAGACTGCCCTACGCTGGCCTTGTCATGGCCGAGAATGCCCGACGCTGGCCTTGTCATGGCCGACGCTGACCTTGTCATGGCCTTGTCATGGCCTTGTCATGGCCTTGTCATGCCCGACGCTGGCCTTGTCATGGCCGAGACTGCCCGACGCTGGCCTTGTCATGGCCGAGAGTGGCCGACGCTGACCTTGTCATGGCCTTGTCATGCCCGACGCTGGCCTTGTCATGGCCGACGCTGACCTTGTCATGGCCTTGTCATGGCCTTGTCATGCCCGACGCTGGCCTTGTCATGGCCGACGCTAACCTTGTCATGGCCTTGTCATGCCCGACGCTGGCCTTGTCATGGCCGAGAATGCCCGACGCTGGCCTTGTCATGCCCGACGCTGGCCTTGTCATGGCCGAGAGTGGCCGGCGCTGACCTTGTCATGGCCTTGTCATGGCCGACGCTGGCCTTGTCATGGCCTAGCCATGCCCGACGCGCTTCCCATGTCATGGCCTTGTCAGGAGCTTGCCGCGGCCTTGTCTTACCGCGCTGGCCTTGTCACGGCCTTGTCACGGCCTTGTCACGGCCTTGTCAGGACGCCTCAATTGATGGCATTGGAAGATAATCCCGGAACTTTTTCTTCCAAGCTGGATTTGTTTTGCATAGCAATGTTCCTCACATGTTATGTGACCCCTAGAAGAAAACCCCATGCCAATGGGTGCCCCGAAGATCGGGTTGGCCTCGTCATAG
>NCTC01003663.1:0-2500 GCA_002319775.1 Fagopyrum tataricum | reverse complement strand
CGACGCTGGCCTTGTCATGGCCGAGACTGCCGACGCTGGCCTTGTCATGCGCCTGCCTTGTCATGCCCGACGCTGGCCTTGTCATGGCCTGAGTATGCCCGACGCTGGCCTTGTCATGGCCGAGAGTGGCCGACCTGATGTCATGGCCTAGACATGCCGACGCTGGCCTTGTCATGGCCGAGACGGGCCTTGTCATGGCCGAACTGCCGACGCTGGCCTTGTCATGGCGAGACGCTGGCCTGGTCATGGCCTTGTCATGCCGAATGCCCGACGCTGGCCTTGTCATGGCCGAGACTGCCCGACGCTGGCCTTGTCATGGCCTTGTCATGCCCGACGCTGGCCTTGTCATGGCCGAGAATACCGACGCTGGCCTTGTCATGGCCGAGAGGGCGACGCTGACCTTGTCATGGCCTTGTCATGCCCGACGCTGGCCTTGTCATGGCCGAGAGTGGCCGACGCTGACTTGTCATGGCCTTGTCATGCCCGACGCTGGCCTTGTCATGGCCGAGAATGCCCGACGCTGGGCTGGGCGGCTTGTCATGGCCGAGATGCCCGACGCTGGCCTTGTCATGGCGAGATGGCCGACGCTGGCCTTGTCATGGCCTTGTCATGCCCGACGCTGGCCTTGTCATGGCCGAGAATGCCCGACGCTGGCCTTGTCATGGCCGACGTGGCCTTGTCATGCCGACGCTGGCCTTGTCATGGCCGAGAGTGGCCGACGCTGGCCTTGTCATGGCCTGTCATGCCCGACGCTGGCCTTGTCATGGCGAGATGCCCGACGCTGGCCTTGTCATGGCCGACGCTGGCCTTGTCATGGCCTTGTCATGGCCGAGATGCCGACGCTGGCCTTGTCATGGCCGGACCGACGCTGGCCTTGTCATGGCCTTGTCATGCCCGACGCTGGCCTTGTCATGGGTGGCCTTGTCATGGCCGAGAGTGGCCGACGCTGACCTTGTCATGGCCTGTCATGCCCGACGCTGGCCTTGTCATGGCCTTGTCATGCCCGGACGCTGGCCTTGTCATGCCGGAGTGGCCGACGCTGGCCTGTCATGGCCTTGTCATGCCCGGACGCTGGCCTTGTCATGCCCGACGCTGGCCGTTGTCATGGCCGACGTCTTGTCATGCCCGACGCTGGCCTTGTCATGGCCGAGAATGCCCGACGCTGGCCTTGTCATGGCGAGATGCCGACGCTGGCTTGTCATGGCCGAGACTGCCCTACGCTGGCCTTGTCATGGCCGAGAATGCCCGACGCTGGCCTTGTCATGGCCGACGCTGACCTTGTCATGGCCTTGTCATGGCCTTGTCATGGCCTTGTCATGCCCGACGCTGGCCTTGTCATGGCCGAGACTGCCCGACGCTGGCCTTGTCATGGCCGAGAGTGGCCGACGCTGACCTTGTCATGGCCTTGTCATGCCCGACGCTGGCCTTGTCATGGCCGACGCTGACCTTGTCATGGCCTTGTCATGGCCTTGTCATGCCCGACGCTGGCCTTGTCATGGCCGACGCTAACCTTGTCATGGCCTTGTCATGCCCGACGCTGGCCTTGTCATGGCCGAGAATGCCCGACGCTGGCCTTGTCATGCCCGACGCTGGCCTTGTCATGGCCGAGAGTGGCCGGCGCTGACCTTGTCATGGCCTTGTCATGGCCGACGCTGGCCTTGTCATGGCCTAGCCATGCCCGACGCGCTTCCCATGTCATGGCCTTGTCAGGAGCTTGCCGCGGCCTTGTCTTACCGCGCTGGCCTTGTCACGGCCTTGTCACGGCCTTGTCACGGCCTTGTCAGGACGCCTCAATTGATGGCATTGGAAGATAATCCCGGAACTTTTTCTTCCAAGCTGGATTTGTTTTGCATAGCAATGTTCCTCACATGTTATGTGACCCCTAGAAGAAAACCCCATGCCAATGGGTGCCCCGAAGATCGGGTTGGCCTCGTCATAGAGCCTCCGGGGCTCGTATGTTGGCATTGGAAGATATGCTCGGACATTTTTTCTCCAAAGTGGATTTTTATTGCATATCATTGACCCTCACATGTTATGTGACCCATAGGAAAAAACCCCATGCCAATCGGAGCTCTCATGATGACCCTTTGCCTTGTCCAAAACTCGTCGGTCCGAATTCGGGACTCGTATGATGGCATTGGAAGATATGCTCGGACATTTTTTCTCCAAAGTGGATTTTCTTTGCATAGCATTGTTCCTAACAAGTTATGTGACCCATAGGAAAAAACCCCATGCCAATCCGAGCTCTCACGTGACGGGAAAAAATATTGAAAATCGTATGATCTGCCTCCAAGGATTAGTATCTCCTATAAGCTGTGGCACGTTTGTCCAAACTGCACTATAGGGGGAAGGGGTCTCTCGATGCCCCCCCTGGCGCTTGATGGCATAGTTGGCACCGGCATTGTCCTCGACAATGCCCGATGCCTACTATGCCATCAAGCGTCTACCCGGTCAGTCGCGTGCGGATGTCTTCGGCGGTGGCGGCGCTCCGGCGCCGGCG
>NCTC01003662.1:32894-46378 GCA_002319775.1 Fagopyrum tataricum | reverse complement strand
TACATGAGTTTCCACTTTGTAGTCTCTACATTTCGGTTTTCGCATACATTAAAAAACGTTTTGAGTTTTCGCCTTTATTTGTGTCTTGTTGGAAAGGTCCGGTGAAATTGTTGTCAAGCTAAGGGTCGGGACCCATTGTGAGGTTTCGCCCGTAGCATCCCGAGTCCCGCGGATTTGAGGTGTTACAAGAAAAGTATCAACATTATTTGTGAATGGTTTAGAACAAAGTATAAGCTTATATTTATAGAGTATTTCAACAAAAGCTCGCATCATATGATTTTTCTCACTTTAAATTTGGTTTTTTGTTACAAAAATATTCCTTAAATTTATTTAACAAACCGAAGAGATCTTAACAAATCTAAGTTTCTAAAAATAAACCGATGAAGATCTTTCTAAATCTTAATATCTTTTCAATAAAAGGTAAGTATTATTTGAGCAAGTTTTAAAACAAACTACGAGCCTATATTTAGATAGTTTTTTCAACAAAGATCTCATCGTGGGATTTTCCTAACTTTTAGTTTGCCTTGTTCTATAAAATAACGTATAAAACATTAAAAAAAACTCGGTAAAGATCCTTTGAAATCTTAATAATTTGTAAAAAAAAATAAGAATGTAATTATGTTATAGTCATGATACAAACACAAAGATCTCATCATAAGAATTTCCTAACTTTATGTTTGCCTTTTTCTATAAAATAACGTATAAAACGTTAATAAAAACTCGGTAAAGATCCTTTGAAATCTTAATAATTTGAAGGAAATAAGAAAGTAATCATGCCATAGTCATGATAAAAACGGATCCTAGAATAGGGGTCATGTGCATCCAAATGCACATGCGCGTTAGGCCAAAACCCAACACATAAACCTTATAAGCTTCCAACCTAAAACCAATTGACAATAAGGGGAGTGGCAAACGACCTTATATACTAGGTTCGGAATGTCACAATCTTTCGACATGAAAACTTATTATCTCCAACACGCCCCGTAAGTGAAACTAGGGTGTAGACATAGTTTACACTTGTCCACATGTTAGGATTGCGAGCCATATTGAGGTTAGCTACTCAAATACCATGTCATAGTTCGATACAGACGGACCGTAGCAGCGGTCGTGGCATCCGAGCGCACATGCGTGTTAGGTCCAAGCCTAACATATAAAACCGATGGGACTACATCCAAAAATAATTTGGCAATAGGAGAAGTAGCGCAACGACCTTGTATACTAGGCCCGGAATGTCTCAATCTTGGATATGAGAACTTATTATCTGTAACAAAGTATTATACCCAATATTCACTAAATTACAAAAATAAACCATCTAAAATCAAACTTATGGATCCAAACATTACGAAACAACAAAATAGATTAAAAAAAAACATTACAATTCCCTCCTTGTGCTTCCATCTTAAATATATTACATATAATCTCCTCTAATATAAAATTTTAAACACTATAGAATTATTTTTAAATGTAAATATAAAAAATACAATCTCGTCGAATTATCGTTTAGTTTATTTAACCACTAGTTTCAATTATATTTGCTTTTAAAAATTATGTAACTACATTAAATACTTTTAATAAATAATAAAATTGATATCCGATAATTGGAATTGTTTATTTCTGTCCTCATAGATATGCGATTGACATATGGACTTCAAAACTAAAAAGATATGCCAAACATAAAACCTCGTTAAGAAGAAGTTCTAGAGGACAGAATTGTTTCTTTCGCTTGAATACGTAGTTTCTCCTTATCGAGTTGATTTGTAGACATTGGTACATCCGGTCCCCTTGAAATTTTAGTGATATACAACACCAAGTGGAAATCAAAAGTGACCGCAAAAAACAATGACTACAACTAACTGAACAAGAAAAGAAAAGTATCAACATTATTTGTGAATGTTTTAGAACAAAGTATAAGCTTATATTTATAGAGTATTTCAACAAAGCTCGCATCATATGATTTTTCTCACTTTAAATTTTGTTTTTGTTACAAAAAATATTCCTTAAATTTATTTAACAAAATGAAGAGATCTTATCAAATCTAAGTTTGTAAAAAAAAACCGATAAAGATCTTTCTAAATCTTAATATCTTTTCGATAAAAGGTAAGTATCATTTGAGCCAAGGTTTAAAACAAACTACGAGCCTATATTTAGAGAGTTGTTCAACAAAGATCTCGTAATAGGATTTTGATAACTTTATGTTTGCCTTTTTCTATAAAATAACTTATAAAACGTTTAAAAAAAAATTCCGGTAAAGATCCTTTGAAATCTTAATAATTTTGTAAAAAAATAAGAATGTAATTATGTTATAGTCATGATACAAACGGATCCTAGAACAGGGTCGTGTGCATCCAAGCGCACATGCGCGTTAAGTCCAAGCCCAACACATAAACCTAATGAGTTTCCAACCTAAAAACCAATTGACTATAAGGGGAGTGGCAACCGCCCTTATATACTAGGTTCGGAATGTCGCAATCTTTCGACTTGGAAACTTATTATCTCCAACACGCCCCGGTAAGTGAAACTAGGGTGTAGACATAGTTACACTTGTCCATATGTTAGGATTGCGAGCCGTATTGAGGCTAGTAACTCAAATACCGTGTCATAGTTCGATACCGACGGGTCGTAAGAACAGCGATCGTGGTGCATCAGAGCGCACATGCGTGTTAGTTCCAAGCCTAACATATAAACCCGACGGGCTACATCCAAAAATAATTTGGCAATAGGAGAAGTAGTGTAACGACCTTGTATACTAGGCTCGGAATGTCTCAATCTTGGGATATGAGAACTTATTATCTCTTAACAAAGTATTATACCCAATATTCACTAAATTACAAAAATAAACCATCTAAAATCAAACTTATGGATCCAAACATTACGAAACAACAAAATAGATTAAAAAACAATACAATTCGCTCCTTGTGCTTCCATCTTAAATATGTTACGTATAATCTCCTCTAATATAAAATTTTAAACCACTATAGAATTACTTTTATATGTAAATATACAAAATACAATCTCATCGAATTATCGTTTAGTTTATTTAACCACTAGTTTCAATTATATTTGCTTTTAAAATTATGTAACGACATTAAATAATTTTAATAAATAATAAAATTTATATCAGTAATTGGGAATTGTTTATTTCTGTCCTCATAGATATGCGATTAACATATGGACTTTAAAACTAAAGAGATATGTCAAACAAACAACCTCGTTAAGAAGAAGTTCTAGAGGACAAAATTGTTTCTTTCGCTTTGAATACGTAGTTTCTCCTTATCGAGTTGATTGTAGACATGGTACTGCGGTCCCTTGAAATATAGTGATATGAAACACCAAGTAGAAATCAAAAGTGACCGCAAAAACAATGACTACAACTAACTGAACAAGAAAAGAAAAGTATCAACATTATTTTGTGAATGGTTTAGAACAAAGTATAAGCTTATATTTATAGAGTATTTCAACAAAGCTCGTATCATATTATTTTTCTCACTTTAAATTTGGTTTTTTATTTACAAAAAATATTCCTTAAATTTATTTAACAAACTGAAGAGATCTTAACAAATCTAAGTTTGTAAAAAAAACCGATAAGATCTTTCTAAATCTTAATATCTTTTCGGTAAAAGGTAAGTATTATTTGAGGAAGGTTTAAAACAAACTACGAGCCTATATTTTGAGAGTTTTTCAACAAAGATATCATCGTAGGATTTTCCTAACTTTATGTTTGCCTTGTTCTATAAAATAACGTATAAAACGTTAAAAAAATACTCGGTAAAGATCCTTTGAAATTTTAATAATTTGTAAAAAAAATAAGAATGTAATTATCTTATAGTCATGATATAAACACAAAGTAATTGCAACCATTAAGGATTATCAACTGCCGGAAGTCTTTTATTGAAGACCGTCTCTATTGGGCTTATTCGGATAATGGATCGTTTTCTGTGAAATCTGCAATGAATCTTTTACATAGCCTAAAAAGGATTGATGAAAGTCCTAACTCCTTGGTCTGGGATTTGGATGTTATTCCCAAAATTAAAAATTTTCTATGAAAATTATCTATTAATGGCCTTCCTACCAAAGAAAATTTAGAACGACAAAAAATTCTTGTTCCCATGACATGCTCGCTCTGTAATCATCCGTATGAGTCTGCTCGTCATCTATTCTTTGATTGTAGCTTCCTATTAAACAATATTGAATCTTGGGTCATTAAGAATTCTCTTTTGGAAGTTTTTAAGGAAAACCAGAATATGACCACTTCTTTCCAATTGATCAAAAATAAGCTAGAAACTAAAAACCTCATCATCCTTGCTTTCTCCTGGTGGAATGCCTGGTGGGCGAGAAACCAATATATATTTAATAAAGTAAAACCAATGAACTTTGAACTACTCGTCCATTCCAAATTAAGGAGTGGATGGAATCTAAGAAAAAGATTAATAACTTAACTAAAGGTCAGAAATAAAGCAAGGAAAACCCGTAACATTCAATGGCGTAAACCTCTTGAAGGTTTTATAAAACTTCATTTTGATGGATCTAAGCGAATTTCTGGTAAAGATGTTTTCGGTTTTATACTCAGAGATCATAATGCTAAGACTATTGCCTTAGGCTATGGACAGTGTGGTAACATTTCGGTCCTCCATGTTGAAGCATGTGTGCTTAGGCAGGGTCTGGTTAAAGCTTGTGATCTTCGAGTTAATCGAATTGAAATTGAAGGGGTAACCTTTCAATTATCAATGCAATCAATCACATATGGAAGCCTCCGTGGGAACTTGATCTT
Organism: Fagopyrum tataricum; assembly: GCA_002319775.1. NCBI lineage: Eukaryota > Viridiplantae > Streptophyta > Magnoliopsida > Caryophyllales > Polygonaceae > Fagopyrum > Fagopyrum tataricum. Next base: position 41,610 of record NCTC01003662.1, on the reverse strand, counting down.
TTGATGTCGGACATTTCTAATATTTTATGCTTCTTTGATCAGGTCGTTATTCGCCACGTCTTCCGTGAGATCAATTGTGTTGCTGATGGGCTTGCGGATCTAGGTCATGACGTTCTGCTTGCCTCTTCGTCTTCCACGCCTGCCGTGGAAGAAGAGCTCATCCGTTGGGATGCCTAGGAAGAAAGGTCTCGAGGAGATAGTTTCTTCCTAATTCCTTACCTTATAGAATTTAAAAAAAACAAAAAACAAACACAAAGATCTCATCATAAGATTTTCCTAACTTTATGTTTGCCTTTTTCTATAAAATAACGTATAAAACGTTAATAAAAATTTGGTAAAGATCCTTTGAAATCTTAATAATTTGAAAGAAATAAGAAAGTAATTATGCCATAGTCATGATAAAAACGGATCCTAGAACAAGGGTCTTGTGCATCCAAATGCACATGCGCGTTAAGCCCAAACCCAACACATAAACCTTATGAGTTTCCAACCTAAAACCAATTGACAATAAGGAGAGTGGCAAACGACCTTATATACTAGGTTCGGAATGTCGCAATCTTTCGACGTGAAAACTTATTATCTCCAACACGCCCCGTAAGTGATACTAGGGTGTAGACATAGTTTACACTTTTTAACACCCCAAATCCGCGGGACTCGGGGCGCTACGGGCGAGACCTTACAATGGGTCCCAACCCTTAGCTTGACAACAATTTCACCGGACCTTCCAACATGGCACAAATAAAGGTCGAAAACTCAAATATGTTTTTAATGTATGCGGAAACGAAAAGAGAAAGGTACAACTTGGAAACTCAGCCGAGTCCTCAAAACGACAAACCACAATACTAAAGTTTAATCATGCAACAACATCAAACTAGATATAAACGACATAAACCCAAAAACCGTCCCCGTCCTATAATGTACAGAGACCCCGATTGTCCACTCCTCCGCCTCACTCGGCGGCGTTCCTAACCTGCAAGTCATCTACACAAACGGTTTAAAACCGTTAGCTAATATTCTACGCATTAGAAAAGCAGTGAAGGCACAAACACACCCATAACAAATAATATAAATCACACAAGTCCCTTTCTTTATCTTTATATCATCAAGTCATATCCCGTTCTAATTCAACTTCGGTTGTGACACGAGACCCCAATGGTCCCGCCTCGGTTCCCCCTCCGGCAAGGAATGGCACGGATGCCTCCGTCCATCTGACCCGCCGGGCAAGTCGCCGAGAATCCCCTAGACCCCGCAAGGCTAGGCAGTATTATCACCGCCCGTTATCATACACTTGGGCCAAAATTATACATATAAGTTAGTGGTCCTATTTACCGGTTTAATAGTTATAGCAAAACATAAACACGCACCACCAAACACACATCAATGCTAATACGGAAAATACGAGCTAAGTAAGTCCGGAGACTTACCTTGTCACCAAACCCAAGTCAACCACACTCTTGCTTCCTTAAGGAGGAAGCCCACAACCTGCTCACAAGAGATATGCATATAAATACATACTCACACTCAAGAAGCCTTAGACTTCACTCTAGTGATCTACGCAAGATCACCTAACCCTCAAACTAGGAAACACATCCTAGGTCCCGATTACTCATCACACTCTCATCACATGCAACATCCCACAACAGTCCCTAATTCCAGAAGAGAAATCCTCAACCTAAGAGGCACAAGCTAGCCTAGAAGGTCCATCTTGCTCACATGCTCATATCCATCACTTACATCGAACCTTAAGGGCTCCTAGGTTCACAACCACTAAGTGACATTCCAAGCTACTCTAGATCCATCCTAGGCATGCTACTAACATGATCCAACATCAATACTAAGGAAGGAACGAAGAGGAAAGGAGATGAGGAACCTACTGTTGCCGAACCCGCAGCAGCGGAGTCAAGCCGGCGCCCCTGCGGACACAGGAGCCGCCCCCGCGGAACAAGGAGCCGCCCCCGCGGAGGACTGCGTCGCCTGCCAGGAACCGCCCCCGCGCTCGAGCCACGCCGCACCCGCGGCCGTCTGTTGCCGCCCCCGCGCCCGAGTCACGCCGCACCCGCGGCCGTCCGCTGCCGTCCGAGCCGAGTGTCTGCCGCCGCCCTTGTAGCCGTGCCGAGCCGCTCCCGCGGCGTGCTGAGCCGCACCCGCGGCCTGCTGGTCCGCCCCTGCGGCTGGCCGCGCCCGCGGTCCTGTTGAGCCGCCCCCACGGGTTCTGCGCAGAACGTCGTCTTCTTCGTCTTCGACTTTGGATCTTTGCCTCCAAAGTCCTTCTTCTCTCGCTGGATCTTCTCCAAACACCCACCACGGTTCTTAGGCACCTCTATTGGACCTAAACGAGCTAAGAAACTAGAGATGCACAAGGTTTGAGTGAAAACCTCTTCAAGCTTCATCCATGGCCATGGATGAAGGAGGAAGGAAGAAGAAGGGAAAGAGCAGCAAGGAAGAGGGGAAAGGAAGAGGGAAGAGCTTACCAACATCCTGTGATCTTCTTCTGCAGTTCCACAGTTTGGATCCTCAAGCAGCCATGGAGAAGAGATGAGAAGGAAGAGAAGAGAGGGAAGAGATGGAGTGACGTGAAAAGAGATCCAAGGGAGGAGAGGGGAAAGATTTGGCTGACAAAAAGGGGTGAGGGGACCAAGGGGTCAGCTGACCTCTTGTCCCTCTCCACGGAACGAGGGGTCGGAAATGACCCCTTTGTTATTTTTAATCCGGAACGAAGGGTCGGAACGCGGAAAAAGGGAAAAACGACGAGCCGGCTCGGTATTTTCTTAGGAATAAATCCCGGCTCTCGGCATCTCGGGATTACGGAACACTACAAAGTGATCTAAGTCCGGAATAAAATTAATAAAATTCCGGACGTTACAACTAACCCCCCTAAAAACAAATTTCGTCCCGAAACTTACTAAACCAACACTCTCCAATCAACCCGTCTCGTAACCCCGTGGAACGCATAAGACGTACACTATCGGCTCTAATCCAAGCCTACGTAAGGCATCACATAAAGACCTCGCAAGGTACTCATAACTCAACAAAACGCATACCATAATAAGAAATCAAGGAAGATCTCGGAACTAACCCGACGGTCCTATCAATGTCACTATGTCTGCATGAAACTCGGGATAGTTCCTCCGGATACTATCCTCCGTCTCCCATGTAGCCTCATCGGCTCCTCGCCTCGACCACTGAATCCTCAACATCGGTATCTCCTTCGATCGAAGGCGTCTCGTACTCCGCTCTAAGACCGCTATCGGGTGCTCTGCAAAAGTATGGTCCGGCTGGACCACTAGGTCCTCATGACTAATGACGTGTCTCGGGTCATGTATGTACTCTCTCAGCTGAGAGACATGAAAGACCCGGTGTATACCCTCCAACCGCGGTGGCAATGCTAACCGGTATGCCACCTCACCAACTCTCTCCAAGATCTCAAATGGTCCGACGTATCGGGGGCTTAACTTCCCCTTAATGCCGAATCGTCTAACGCCCCGTGTCGGTAACACCCTCAACCAGACCTGAGCTCCTACCCTGAACTCGAGAGGTCTACGCCTCCTATCCGCATACGACCTCTGACGGCTTTGCGCAGCCAACATCCTCTCCCGAATCAAAGCGACTCTCGCCATGTCGTCCTGTACCTGATCCGGTGCTACAATGCTAGAGCTCCTGGGCTCGTCCCAACACAAGGGAGTACGGCATCTCCGTCCATACAATGCCTCATACGGTGCCATCCCAATCAAAGCGTGCCAGCTGTTATTATACGAAAACTCGACAAACGGGAGATGATTTGGCCATACCTGACCCCAGTCTAGTACACACGCTCGAAGCATATCCTCTAAAGTCTGAATAGTCCGCTCAGACTGGCCGTCGGTCTGGGGATGATATGCGGTGGTGAAATGGAGACTCGAACCTAGGGCGGCGTGTACCTGCTGCTAGAACCTCGAGGTAAAACGCCCGTCCCTGTCCGAGATGATGGTCTTCGGGACTCCATGTAGTCTCACAATCTGACGGGTAAACTCCTCGGCTAAACGACTCACCGGCCACGTTCACCGTATAGGAATGAAACGTGAGGTCTTCGTCAGCCGGTCTACTACCACCCATATCGCGTTGAAGCTCCTACTGGGTCTTAGGCCGGTCACGAAGTCCATAGATATGTCCTCCCACTTCCCCTGCGGCACGGGCAGTGGGTGAAGCTCTCCTCCGGGTCTATGGTGGTCGATCTTGACCTGCTGGCAGGTCGCGCATCGGGCCACATATCTAGCTACATCGGGCTTGAGCCCGCCCCACCAATAGGATCTCCTAAGGTCCTGGTACATCTTACTCGCGCCTTGATGCACGGAGTAAGGTGTGAAATGGGCCTCCAGTAATATCCGCTCTCTCAGCTCCTGATCCGACGGTACACAAATACGTCCCTGACGTCTCAACAGTCCATCTGCTCCCGTGATAAACTGTGGTGCCTCTCCTCTGGACATCCTGTCCCGGACCCTCCTCAAAATGGGACAACTCTCCTGCTTCTGCAGGATCTCTCCGGACAGGTCAGGTAACGCCTCTAACTCGGATAAACGACCGTCCGTACCCGAAAATCGGATATCCAACTCTAAGCCCATCAAATCCCTCTGCAGCTGAGGCTGAACCGTAAGCCGAGCTATCACCTCCTCCCGAGGTGTCCTGCTACTCAAAGCATTGGCGACTACATTCGCCTTCCCGAGATGGTATAAAATCTCCAAGTCAAAGTCCTTGATGAGCTCCAGCCATCTCCTCTGGCGGTTATTCAACTCCCGCTGAGTGAATATATACTTCAGACTCTTATGGTCTGTGAAGATCTAGCACGTAGCTCCGTACAAGTAGTGTCGCCAGATCTTCAGGGCGTGAATCACTGCCGCTAGCTCGAGATCATGGGTAGGGTAGTTCTCCTCGTACGACTTCAGCTGCCGGGAAGCGTACGCAATAACCCTACCCCTCTGCATCAAGACGCACCCCAAGCCTAGCTTGGAGGCGTCACTATATACTACAAAGTCCTCTATGCCCTCAGGCTGGGCTAACATAGGAGCGGAGGTCAACCTCCTCTTCAGCTCCTCAAAGCTGCGCTGGCAAGGCTCGGACCAGACGAACCTGGTAGACTTCCTCAGCAAGGAAGTGAGCGGTCGTGCAATCACGGAGAAACCATCAACAAAACGGCGGTAGTATCCCGCTAAGCCCAAGAAACTGCGCACCTCCTTGACCGTCCTAGGAGGCGGCCATGAGGAAACAGACTCTATCTTCGCCGGGTCGACCATGACACCCTCGGCGGAAACTATATGTCCCAAAAATGCCACCTCGGACATCCAAAACTCACACTTAGAGAGCTTAGCGTAAAGCTCTCTATCCTGCAGGACTCGAAGTACCGTCCTCAGGTGTCCCTCATGCTCCTCCCTACTCCGGGAGAAGACTAAAATGTCGTCAATAAATACCACCACGAACTGGTCCAAGAAGTCGATGAAGATGCCGTTCATCAACTCCATGAAGACGGCAGGTGCATTCGTGAGCCCGAATGGCATCACGACAAACTCATAGTGGCCGTATCTTGTCCTGAATGCTGTCTTCGGTATGTCCTCATCCCTCACCCTAAGCTGGTGGTATCCCGACCTCAAATCGATACGTGAAAATACGGAGGCTCCCTTCAACTGGTCTAGCAAATCATCAATGCGCGGTAACGGGTACTTGTTCTTGACGGTGACTTTGTTCAACTCCCGGTAGACGATACATAGCCTCAAAGATCCGTCCTTCTTCTTAACGAAGAGGACCGGTGCACCCCAAGGGGAAACGCTCGGGCGTATAAAACCCCTATCGGCTAACTCCTCGAGCTGCTTCTTCAGCTCCAGCAACTCGATCGGCGCCATGCGGTATGGAGCCTTGAAGATCGGTCTAGTGCCGGGCTCCAGCTCAGTAATGAAGTCAACGCTCCTCTGCGGTGGTAGCCCAGGTGGCTCCCCGAATACGTCCTCGAACTCGCATGCCACAGGGATCTCCTTCAGTGATGGTCCCGTCTCCTCCTCTTTCATGGCATAACACCAGAAGGCCTCACATCCTTGCCCGATAAGTCTAGCAGCTCGTACGGCGCTAATGATTGTACCGGCTTTCCCGAGGTCCCAACCTCGGAAAATCACCTCCTGCCCCGTCTCTGTGGAAATTGTCACGGTCCTCCGGCTGATGTCCAAAACGGCATGATGGCGGTCCATCCATACCCAAGATGACTTCTTCATGCACTAAGTGCATGACAAAGAAGTCGGCTAACCAATCTCGGTTCCCCAAATGAATGGGGCAACCGCGTACCTCTCGGGTACCACTAACTCTACCTCCATCGGGTAACCCTATAGTAAAGGGTCTCCCCTCTATCGTAGCTAAGGACAACCTAGCTACACAATCATCGGATATAAACGAGTGCGTGACACCCGTATCAAATAAAACTCGGACCGAAAAAACCCGTGAATCTGAATAGTACCTGGGGCTGCCGGTGCTGGAGGATCAACAACACTCCTCCGCTCGAATACCCTGGCATGTGTGCCTCTGGTCTCCTGAGTACCTCCACCACGGCCTCTACCTCGGCCCTGTCCCTGAGCGGATCCCTGAGTGCGGGTCAGACCCTGACCCTGGCTCCTTTGTTGAGAGCCCTGCGCCTGATACTGGGGCGGCCTCTGACTGCCCCCTGCTATACCAGCTGGCGAAGAACCCTGGTGTGACTGGGGTTTGCCCTGACGGCAAAAGGCGGGCTCGGTGGCCCAACTGGCCACAAGTGAAACAAGCCACATGCGGCTTCCTACATGTATCCCTCCTGTGTCCAAACACTCCACAACCGTAGCACTAGGGTCCTCCGTCGGATGCCGGTCTCGACTGCTGAGGACCAGAACGTCCTTGACCTGTCGCTCCGGCCCCTGACCCAGCTGGTGCCATCCTCTGTCTCTTGTCCGGTCTCTCGGACTGTGCTGCTCTCCTAGACCCAAGGCGGTCTCTCTCATAGGCCGAAGCCCGGTCCTGGTACTCCGCCAATGAGGTACAACGGAATCCCGCCAGGTAAGCGCGGGTGGACTCCCTCAGTCTCCTGGAAAAGAGATAGACTTGCTGGTCCGCTGGGGGTGTCGAAGGTCCCAGCAAGGCTAACTCTGCCCGAAAACGCCTGATCGCCTCAATGACTGGGACGTCCTAGAATCCCGCCTCCAGGAAATCCTGGACTCTGTCACTCCTCAACGAAGCTGGGCAGAAGGTCTCCCTGACGAGGCTCAACAGCTGATCCATCCTAGTCACAACCACCTCTAACTGTCCTTCACCAGTACTGGGCCTGCTCTCGAAACAGGTGTCTGAACTATCTCAACCTACCTCTCATCTAGACAACGGATCGCCTCTAAGGCTGACTCAACGTGCCCAATCCAGTGCTCCACCTCTAACCCCTACCTTCCCGTCGAAGTAGGGTACATGTTGCTGGGTTGAAAGCCTTCAACCATGAATCAGGTCTCGGAGACCCTCAACTCGTCTCTCGTCTAGCAACCTCCACACCTGGCTCGGGTACAACCACTGCTGGTGCAACTATCTCTTGGTGCAGCCCGAACCTGGGTCACCCTCTGTGTGACCTCAGCTGATCTCGCTGGTGCAGGTGCAGGCACTGGTGGGTGCGGGTGGCGCTCCAGTCCTAAATGCCTCCTCTACCCGACGTACGTAATCTCCAAATACAGTAGCTCCACGGACGCTCCCCGGTCCTGGTAGATGAAGAACCCTGCGCTCCGGACCTAACCACGGTCCTATCCCTAGCCTCGGAATGATACTCTCTGCGACCTCCTCTACTGGGGCCTCTGCTGCTGGTGCACCCACAACTGGTGGGTCCGCAACGGGATGCGTCCCCGACCTCTACCTCTCGTACCTGGAGGTCTTCCTACACGTCCCCGCCTCTGGGGCGGTAGGGGGAAGTGGTGGTCTACCCCTATCGGGTCCTATAATGTTGTCGCTCTCGTACGTGCCATCTGATTCGTATTGCGTTTACTTAAATATAAATACGTGGTACTATTTATAATCCGGTATAATAACTTAAAAGCATAAATATAACATGTTCATAATACATATCCAAGGCATGCAAGCCCAAACATCCTAAGGTCACATAGTATCTAGATACATACAATTTCCACAATCACCCTAAGGTAATTATATTAACTATATAACTATGTACTTAATAATATAAGTACCTAATTCTAATCCAGAGATTATGTCGCCGAGGTTTGCGGAAGGAGCGGTGGTCCCGTACATTCTAACCCAAACCCGACTCATGCATATGATTTTGAAAACGAAAAGTCAGAACCCGTGGGGGTTCTGTTTTATACCTCATTCGGCCTTTAGAAAGATTGCGAGTGCCATTGTTGTCAACCTAGGGCTCTGATACCACTTTTGTAACACCCCAAATCCGCGGGACTCGGGGCGCTACGGGCGAGACCTCACAATGGGTCCGACCCTTAGCTTGACAACAATTTCACCGGACCTTCCAACATGGCACAAATAAAGGTCGAAAACTCAAATATGTTTTTAATGTATGCGGAAACGAAAAGAGAAAGGTACAACTTGGAAACTCAGCCGAGTCCTCAAAACGACAAACCACAATACTAAAGTTTAATCATGCAACAACATCCAACTAGACATAAACACATAAACACAAAACGGTTTAAAACCGTTAGCTAATATTCTAACACATTAGAAAAGCAGTGAA
>NCTC01003662.1:0-11817 GCA_002319775.1 Fagopyrum tataricum | reverse complement strand
CCGACCCTTACCTGACAACAATGACCGGGCGACCTTCCTGACAACAATTTCACCGACCTTTCCAAAAGGCACAAATAAAGGCAAAACTCAAAATCGTTTATAATGTATGCGAGAAACTGAAATGTAAAGATACAAGGTGGAAACTCAGCCGAGTCCTCAAAAACGACATAACTCCGATAAGAAAATCTAAACCGTACAACATAATCAACAACAAAGACATAACCCAAAAACGTCCCGTCCTATAAATGTACGGAGACCCCGGCTGTCCACTCCTCCACCTCACTCGGCGGCGTCCCTAACCTGCAAGACATCTACACACAACTTTAAAACCGTTAGCTCATTTCGAAGCATTAGAAAAGAGGTGAAGGCACATACACATATACATCACATAACACATACATACTCCAAAACACACAAGTCCGTTTTATTATCTTTTATTATTAAGTCGTATCCCGTTCTAATTCAACTTAGGTTTGTGACACGAGAACCACCGTGGTCTCGCCTCGGTCCCTACTTACCGCAAGGAATGGTACTGATGCATCCGACCGTCTACCCGCCCGGGCTAGTCGCCGAGAACCTCCTAGACTCTCGCAAGAGCTAGGCAGATGATGTCACCGCCTGTTATCATAAACTTGGGCCAAAATAATATAAAGTCGGTGGTCCTATTTACCGGTTTAGTTGTTTATAACATAAACAATAACACACACACACTACCAACGCACATCGATGCTAATACGTAGAATACGAGCTAAGTATGTCCGGAGACTTACCTCTTCACCAAACTCAAATCACAACACTCTCGCATCCTTAAGGAGGAAGCCCACAACCTGCTCACAAGAGATATGCATATCAATACATGCTCACGCTCAAGAAGTCTTCGACTTCACTCTAGTGATCTAAGCAAGATCACCTAACCCTCAAGCTAGGAATGCATCCTAGGGTCCAAGGTACTCACCACACTCTCAACACATGAAAGCAATTCACAACAACTTATAACCTCACATGATCTTAAACCTCAGCCAAGAAGGAACAAGCTAGCCTAGAAGGTCCTTCATGCTCAACATACTCATAACCATCACTACCTCGAGCCTTAAGGGCTCCTAGGTTCACAACCACTAAGTGGCATCTCAAGCTACTCTAGATCCATCCTAGGCATGCTACTAACATGATACTACTACAAAACTAAGGAAGGAACGAAGAGGAAGGGAGAGGAGAAGCCTACTGTTGAAGAAACCGCAGCCGCGGAGTCAAGCTGGCGCCCCCTGCGGACCCAGGAGCCGCCCCTGCGCCATGCTGCCGCCCCCTGCAGCGCTGGAGACGCACCTGCGGTGGTCTGGAGCCTGGAGGCGCCCTTGTAGCCGTGATGAGCCGCCCCCGCGGTTTAGTTGCAGAAACTCGTCTTCGATCGTGGATCCTTGGCTCCAATGTCCTCCTCTCCTTGCTGGGTCTTCTCCAAACACCAGCCAGTGATCTTAGACTCCTCTCCACGACCTAATCGAGCTAAGAACACATGCATGCAAGGATTTGAGTAAAAACTTCTCAAGAGCTTCATCCATGGCCATGGATGAAGGAGGGAAGAAGAAAGGGATGATCAACAAAGAAGAGAGGGGAGGAAGAGGAAGAAGCTTACCAAACCAGATCTGATTCTCCTCCATTGTAGTCCATCACCAAGAGCTTCCATGGAGAAAGAAGAGCAAAGAGAGAGAAGAGAGGAAGAGAGGAAGAGTGTAACGTCAAAGAGAAAAGAGAGGAGAGAGAGGGAGGGACAAGGGGCTGCCAAAAGGGAGAGAGGACAACTGACATCTTGTCGTCTTTGCTCGGAACGAGGGGTCGGAAATAACCTCTTGTCACCTCAGCTCGGAACGAAGGGTCGGAAAGCGGAAAAGGGAATAACGACGGGTCGGCTCGGGATTTTAGGAATAAATCCCGGCACTCGACACCTCGTGCCTAAGGGAAGATCTACAAAACGCTCCACGTGCGGAATTAAATTTCCAGATGTTACAAAAACAGTATGTCAACGACCTATAAAACGGATATTCCGTTATTAATGAAAATTTTACTTCAACTTATTCAAAATGCTAAGAAATGTATGATTTGTTTAATCTTCAAACCCTCTATTTATACAAGTTCTCAAACTATCGTCTTATTTATAAACGGTGGATAGTAAAATCGCTTAAAATATTTAACGACCCACAAAACAGTAGGTCAACGGACCCACTATAACGGATATTAATCCGTTATTAATTAAAATTATATCTCAACTTAGCCAATATCCGTTATTAATAAAAATGGTATACTTCAACTTAGCCAAAAGGACAAAAAATATAGAGATAAATGGGCTAAAACTGCGCTTTTTTTATTGCGTCACTAAGTATGCAGGCTGGATTATTTACGGGTATTAAGTATGCACCTATAAATAGATTTTTTTTAATTTTTTCCTCCCTCGTCGTCTCGTTTGGGCGATTGGCGATTTGGCGACCCGCAGGTTCGCTCCTCTCCCTTCGCTCGTTTCCTTTCTTCTTCTTCGATTCCTCTTCTCATTAACCGATTCATCTTCTCAGATGTTTTCGTTCTCTTTTTTGTCTTCGATTTGGCATTTTTCAGTTCGATTTGGCGTTTCAGTCTTCGCTATTCGGTGCCTTTCAACAGGTTGATGGTATCAACTCACCTCGAGCTCTTCAATGGAGGCTTCCTGATGGTTGTCATCCTGATTCCCCCTTTCACTTGGTTCATCTTCCTTCCGAGGACATAACTCGCAACATTGCTAATCAAAGTCAGTTTTTCCAAAAGAATCTCCTCTTTCTCTAATTTTTGTTTAAGTTTAATATTATTATATGTATGCTCGTGGATTCGTGCAGTTATTTATAGATGCTATGGGTTTGACATATGTAATTGCAGGTTGAAGAGTGTAATCGTGATGATTTCTTTGTCTGTTCTGAACGCAAAATTTCGATCTTATTATGTGAAATAGAACAAAGTCCACGAGGGTTCTGTAGATTCATGTTTGATTTCTTAGAGTTGTGTCAATTCATAGAGCTTAAAACTATGAATGTCTTTGGCTCATAAACAGGGTTTTCAATGAAACACTTGTTAATGGTGTTTTTTGTTGTCTCTTCATCTCTTTAATTTTAAACTTAGATGAAACCTTTACAATATTAATAAAGCCCATTTGTCATGCAATATCTTTTTCTTTGGTATGTTGAAATAGGTCAACAGAGATTCAGTATCCAGTGAAGTGATTAAAATGCGACTGCAATTTGAATACTTGAAAACAGAGTTGTGTGCCCGAGGGGGTGGTGCTTTATTGAGTGAAGTACATGTACTCTAATAGGCCATTTGTTTTTCTTAATTCTGATTGAGAGCTCTTCAATTGTCTTGCTAAAACAGTGGGTACTTTAGGGTCTAACATATAAGATTGCAAACAGAACGAGTTCCAGATCAAGGAACAAGTTACCTTTCTCAATGGAAGAGGAGCTCTGATTGACTCGGACGACGATGGCAAAGAATTTGGCTCAGATGGCTATGCTATTAAATCAGGGATTTGATCTCAGGTTATGTGGGAAATAGATGCTACATTGAAGCATCATTGGGTTTTACTAAGATGATGCTTTCAGGGCATGATCCGGACTCTTCAACGATGGTAGCCATGCTAGTTTTATGCTCATTGTCATCAAATTTAGCATTAGGATGGCAGATTCATGCACTTGCTTTGAAGTTTGGATTGGAGATGGATATCAGGTAAAAACAGCTCAAATCGACATGTACTCTAAACCGCAATGATGTTGAATCGGGCTTTGCGACTACTCAGAAAACAACTCAAATTTCATTGTGCAAAGAGATTAATGCTTACATCATCCGTCAAGGTTTCATGTCCAACATTCTTGTAAGTAATTATCTATGTTCTGAACTTGTGAACTGTCCTATAGGTATTCCTATGTTCTGCTGCTCTCCATTTTTTCTCATCATCTGAATGTTTTGGAGAGAGTTATGTCTATTATGATAGGAGGAGCTACAAGTTGTACTTCGTTGTTCTTCACTCATTGTCCAAGTATTAAACCAAATAAAAAAAAATTGATTTTGATTTGTCCACATGGGTATACCCACTGTACTTGTGTCCCAGGAAGTGCATTTTTCTTTATTTTCTATGTGCAAAGTAGTCATATCATCATCATTCACAAACTGGGAAGAAAAAACACTTGGTAAATGTGTTGTCATTAGGCTAAACATTAAAGTTATAAACATCTAAATGTTTTCCCTATAATTTAAGATAATTTAAATGTTGCATAATAGACAATCTCATGTAAAAATTGCCTCTCTTATATTATTTTACATGATGTAATGTAACCCAAAATGTTGCATAACTGACTGCTAAAAGTTACAGCTGTAAATTATGTAATTATGTGCATTATCTTCAATGGCATGGAGTTTGTTTCATTAATACAATTGCAAATCAGATGCATAATTGAGTTTCTTTTTGTATACTCTCTTTTCTTAAAGTTCATGGTAAGCTTACTCCTTGAAGTAGATTCAGATTATGGATTCTCGCTTTTCATTAATACAGTTGCAAATCTCTTGCTTTTCTTAAAGTTCATGGATGTTCAAATGCATAATTGACACTATGGCTTTTGAACTAGGCAATATATGACATAAAGAATAAGTTTGATCTGGAAAAGCAAGAGATTATTTCCCATGAAAAAGAGAAGGTACAAGCTTCATTGTTATACCTACACCCTTTGTGTTGGACATGAATTTAATTGTACATTTTGGACTTTTCAGGCGGACAAAGTTGTTGCATAAATGGAGAGGAACTGCGAGAAAATACTTGATCTGTGTAAAACAGAATCACAGCTTCATTTGACACGAATCCATGAAGAACAAACTATGTTGGTATGATTTATAAAGATTTAAAAGGAAGGTTTAGTGAATGGAATGGTCTTTCTCATTCACTTATTATGCCAGTGTTGATTGGCTTAGTTGGCTTTCAGATGGTTGATGATTTGTATGCTGATGATTGCATCTCAACAACATCGAAATAGAACTACCCTTGGTATTAGTGGACAATGTCATGTGCATAGTTAGCAGTTCAGTGGGCTTATCGTCCAGTTATATGGCGGTTATTACGTGCGGGATTGCTATCCTTCAGCACTGATTTCCACTATATTCTCAAAGCATGTCATTTATCATCACTCCAACCCTGAGAGATAGCCTATATTCGGTATGGTTTCTCTTTCCTTTCATCATATGGACTTTGATTACGTTGTTGTGATTCCGGAATGCAATAATCGCTCGTCCACCTCTTTTTCAGCCCATGGATCAGATGGGGCATCTTTATCGACCAAGAGTTCAACCTCCCATACCATTGGTTGACCAATTCTTTCTTAACGGGCTCAGCGGACTCCGGCGTCTTCACCGACCGAGAGAGTTCAGCTTCCCATACCAGCGGTGGACCTATTTTTCCTCAACAGGTTCAACGGACTCCAACGTCTTTACCGACCAAGAGTCCAAACTTCCACATTAGTGATGGACCCATTTTTTCTCAACAGGTTTAGCGGACTCCGACGTCTTCACCGACCGAGAGTTCAACTTCACATACCAGTGGTGGTCCCATTCTTTCTCAGCGGGTTCAGCAGACTCCAACGATTGTGCTCAATGCACCGCCTCCGCCTACTACTACGCGGCCTCAGTATGCTCAACTATTTCATTTTCTGTATTGGTTCACCTTTTCTCATTCTTGTGTTGATATGAAATTGTGTTGAGTATGAATTTTGACCTTGCATTGTTTAGTTGATTCTTTGAATTGGTTTTTTTCCAATTGTGTTGAGGATGAATATATTACACATAGACCGAAAATCAATGTTTTGAATTGGTTTCTCTTTTCTTTCCTCAATAGGCTCAAAAATCTAGTAATTGCCTGCACCTTTTGTGAGTTTTATTTAAAAATATTAATCTAAAAACATGATTGTATCAAGAATATGAATTTTCTTATAAAACCCTTTATTTATAGAAGTTCTCAAACTATCAACTTTACTTGATAATCAATGTAGGATAGCAAAAACGATCAACAAAACAATAGTTCAACGACCCACAAAACAATAGGTCAATGACCCATATAAAGGATATTAATCCGTTATTGATGAAAATTATAGTTTAACATAGCCAAAAGGCCAAAAATGTATGATTTGTTTAATTTACAAACCCTCTATTTATACAAGCTCTAAAACTATGAGACCCTTTAATTATATAAGCTCTCAAACCATCGGATCCTCTATTTATACAAGCTCTCAAACTATCAGTCGGTCTTACTTGATAACCAATGTGTTATAGCAAAATCGTTGAAAATATTTTACGACCCAAAAAACTGTAACACCCCAAATCCGCGGGACTCGGGATGCTACGGGCGAGACCTCACAATGGGTCCCGACCCTTAGCCTGACAACAATTTCACCGGACCTTTCCAACAAGGCACAAATAAAGGCAAAACTCAAAATCGTTTATAATGTATGCGAGAAACTGAAATGTAAAGATACAAGGTGGAAACTCAGCCGAGTCCTCAAAACGACATAACTCCGATAAGAAAATCTAAACCGTACAACATAAATCAACAACACAACGGCATAACCCAAAAACGTCTCCGTCCTATAATGTACGGAGACCCCGGCTGTCCACTCCTCCACCTCACTCGGCGGCGTCCCTAACCTGCAAGACATCTACACAACGGTTTAAAACCGCTAGCTCATTATCAAAGCATTAGAAAAGAGGTGAAGGCACATACACATATACATCACATAACACATACATACTCCAAAACACACAAGTCCGTTTTATTATCTTTTTATTATTAAGTCGTATCCCGTTCTAATTCAACTTAGGTTTGTGACACGAGAACCACCGTGGTCTCGCCTCGGTCCCTACTTACCGGCAAGGAATGTTACTGATGCATCCGACCGTCTACCCGCCCGGGCTAGTCGCCGAGAACCTCATAGACTCTCGCAAGAGCTAGGCAGAAGATGTCACCGCCCGTTACCATACACTTGGGCCAAAATATAAAGTATGTGGTCCTATTTACCGGTTTAGTTGTTTATAACATAAACAATAACACACACACACACCACCAACACACATCGATGCTAATACGTAAAATACGAGCTAAGTAAGTCCGGAGACTTACCTCGTCACCACACTCAAATCACAACACTCTCGCTTCCTTAAGGAGGAAGCCCACTACCTGCTCACAAGAGATATGCATATCAATACATGCTCACGCTCAAGAAGTCTTAGACTTCACTCTAGTGATCTAAGCAAGATCACCTAACCCTCAAGCTAGGAATGCATCCTAGGGTCCAAGGTACTCACCACACTCTTAGCACATGAAAGCAATTCACAACAGCTTATAACCTCACATGATTCTAAACCTCAGCCAAGAAGGAACAAGCTAGCCTAGAAGGTCCATCATGCTCAACATACTCATAACCATCACTACATCGAGTCTTAAGGGCTCCTAGGTTCACAACCACTAAGTGGCATCTCAAGCTACTCTAGATCCATCCTAGGCATGCTACATGATACAACTACAACACTAAGGAAGGAACGAAGAGGAAGGGAGAGGAGAAGCCTACTGTTGAAGAAACCGTAGCCGCGGAGTCAAGTTGGCGCCCCCTACGGAACACAGCCGCCGCCCCTGCGGACCCAGGAGTCGCCCCTACGCCTTGCTGCCGCCCTGGAGCCGCCCCCTGCGGCGCTGGAGACGCACTTGCGGTGGTCTGGAGCCTGGAGCCGCCCCTGCGGCCGTGATGAGCCGCCCCTGCGGTTGTTTGGACCGCCCCTGCGGCCGTGATGAGCCGCCCCCACGGTTTCGCTGCAGAAACTCGTCTTATTCGTCTTCGATCGTGGATCCTTGGCTCCAATGTCCTCCTCTCCTTGCTGGGTCTTCTCCAACCACCAACCACTGATCTTAGACTCCTCTCCACGACCTAATCGAGCTAAGAACACATGCATGCAAGGATTTGAGTAAAAAATTCTCAAGAGCTTCATCCATGGTCATGGATGAAGGAGGAAAGAAGAAAAGGATGATCAACAAAGAAGAGAGGGGAGGGAGAGGAAGAAGCTTACCAAACCAGATCTGATCCTCCTCTACTGCAGTCCATAACCAAGAGCTTCCATGGAAAAAGAAGAGCAAAGAGAGAGAAGAGAGGAAGAGAGGAAGAGTGTAACGTGAAAGAGAGAAGAGAGGAGAGAGAGAGGGAGGGACAAGGTGCTGCCAAAAGGGAGAGGGGACAACTGACATCTTGTCCTCTTTGCTTGGAACGAGGGGTCGGAAATGACCTCTTGTCACCTCAGCTCGGAACGAAGGGTCGGAAAGCGGAAAAGGGAATAACGACGGGTCGGCTCGGGATTTTAGGAATAAATCCCGGCACTCGACACCTCGTGCCTGCGGGAAGATCTACAAAACGCTCCACGTGCGGAATAAAATTTCCGGATGTTACAAAAACAGTATGTCAACGACCTATAAAACGGATATTCCGTTATTAATGAAAATTTTACTTCAACTTATTCAAAATGCTAAGAAATGTATGATTTGTTTAATCTTCAAACCCTCTATTTATACAAGTTCTCAAACTATCGTCTTATTTATAAACGGTGGGATAGTAAAATCGCTTAAAATATTTAACGACCCACAAAACAGTAGGTCAACGACCCATATAACGGATATTAATCCGTTATTAATTAAAATTATATCTCAACTTAGCCAATATCCGTTATTAATAAAAATGGTATACTTCAACTTAGCCAAAAGGACAAAAAATATAGAGATAAATGGGCTAAAACTGCGCTTTTTTTATTGCGTCACTAAGTATGCAGGCTGGATTATTTACGGGTATTAAGTATGCACCTATAAATAGATTTTTTTTAATTTTTTCCTCCCTCGTCGTCTCGTTTGGGCGATTGGCGATTTGGCGACCCGCAGGTTCGCTCCTCTCCTTCGCTCGTTTCCTTTCTTCTTCTTCGATTCCTCTTCTCATTAACCGATTCATCTTCTCAGATGTTTTCGTTCTCTTTTTTGTCTTCGATTTGGCATTTTTCAGTTCGATTTGGCGTTTCAGTCTTCGCTATTCGGTGCCTTTCAACAGGTTGATGGTATCAACTCACCTCGAGCTCTTCAATGGAGGCTTCCTGATGGTTGTCATCCTGATTCCCCCTTTCACTTGGTTCATCTTCCTTCCGAGGACATAACTCGCAACATTGCTAATCAAAGTCAGTTTTTCCAAAAGAATCTCCTCTTTCTCTAATTTTTGTTTAAGTTTAATATTATTATATGTATGCTCGTGGATTCGTGCAGTTATTTATAGATGCTATGGGTTTGACATATGTAATTGCAGGTTGAAGAGTGTAATCGTGATGATTTCTTTGTCTGTTCTGAACGCAAAATTTCGATCTTATTATGTGAAATAGAACAAAGTCCACGAGGGTTCTGTAGATTCATGTTTGATTTCTTAGAGTTGTGTCAATTCATAGAGCTTAAAACTATGAATGTCTTTGGCTCATAAACAGGTTTTCAATGAAACACTTGTTAATGGTGTTTTTGTTGTCTCTTCATCTCTTTAATTTTAAACTTAGATGAAACCTTTACAATATTAATAAAGCCCATTTGTCATGCAATATCTTTTTCTTTGGTATGTTGAAATAGGTCAACAGAGATTCAGTATCCAGTGAAGTGATTAAAATGCGACTGCAATTTGAATACTTGAAAACAGAGTTGTGTGCCCGAGGGGGTGGTGCTTTATTGAGTGAAGTACATGTACTCTAATAGGCCATTTGTTTTCTTAATTCTGATTGAGAGCTCTTCAATTGTCTTGCTAAAACAGTGGGTACTTTAGGGTCTAACATATAAGATTGCAAACAGAACGAGTTCCAGATCAAGGAACAAGTTACCTTCTCATGGAAGAGGAGCTCTGATTGACTCGGACGACGATGGCAAAGAATTTGGCTCAGATGGCTATGCTATTAAATCAGGATTTGATCTCAGGTTATGTGGGAAATAGATGCTACATTGAAGCATCATTGGGTTTTACTAAGATGATGCTTTCAGGGCATGATCCGGACTCTTCAACGATGGTAGCCATGCTAGTTTTATGCTCATTGTCATCAAATTTAGCATTAGGATGGCAGATTCATGCACTTGCTTTGAAGTTTGGATTGGAGATGGATATCAGGTAAAAACAGCTCAAATCGACATGTACTCTAAACGCAATGATGTTGAATCGGGCTTGCGACTACTCAGAAAACAACTCAAATTTCATTGTGCAAAGAGATTAATGCTTACATCATCCGTCAAGGTTTCATGTCCAACATTCTTGTAAGTAATTATCTATGTTCTGAACTTGTGAACTGTCCTATAGGTATTCCTATGTTCTGCTCTCCATTTTTTCTCATCATCTGAATGTTTTGGAGAGAGTTATGTCTATTATGATAGGAGGAGCTACAAGTTGTACTTCGTTGTTCTTCACTCATTGTCCAAGTATTAAACCAAATAAAAAAAATTGATTTTGATTTGTCCACATGGGTATACCCACTGTACTTGTGTCCCAGGAAGTGCATTTTTCTTTATTTTCTATGTGCAAAGTAGTCATATCATCATCATTCACAAACTGGGAAGAAAAAACACTTGGTAAATGTGTTGTCATTAGGCTAAACATTAAAGTTATAAACATCTAAATGTTTTCCCTATAATTTAAGATAATTTAAATGTTGCATAATAGACAATCTCATGTAAAAATTGCCTCTCTTATATTATTTTACATGATGTAATGTAACCCAAAATGTTGCATAACTGACTGCTAAAAGTTACAGCTGTAAATTATGTAATTATGTGCATTATCTTCAATGGCATGGAGTTTGTTTCATTAATACAATTGCAAATCAGATGCATAATTGAGTTTCTTTTTGTATACTCTCTTTTCTTAAAGTTCATGGTAAGCTTACTCCTTGAAGTAGATTCAGATTATGGATTCTCGCTTTTCATTAATACAGTTGCAAATCTCTTGCTTTTCTTAAAGTTCATGGATGTTCAAATGCATAATTGACACTATGGCTTTTGAACTAGGCAATATATGACATAAAGAATAAGTTTGATCTGGAAAAGCAAGAGATTATTTCCCATGAAAAAGAGAAGGTACAAGCTTCATTGTTATACCTACACCCTTTGTGTTGGACATGAATTTAATTGTACATTTTGGACTTTTCAGGCGGACAAAGTTGTTGCATAAATGGAGAGGAACTGCGAGAAAATACTTGATCTGTGTAAAACAGAATCACAGCTTCATTTGACACGAATCCATGAAGAACAAACTATGTTGGTATGATTTATAAAGATTTAAAAGGAAGGTTTAGTGAATGGAATGGTCTTTCTCATTCACTTATATTATGCCAGTGTTGATTGGCTTAGTTGGCTTTCAGATGGTTGATGATTTGTATGCTGATGATTGCATCTCAACAACATCGAAATAGAACTACCCTTGGTATTAGTGGACAATGTCATGTGCATAGTTAGCAGTTCAGTGGGCTTATCGTCCAGTTATATGGCGGTTTATTACGTGCGGGATTGCTATCCTTCAGCACTGATTTCCACTATATTCTCAAAGCATGTCATTTATCATCACTCCAACCCTGAGAGATAGCCTATATTCGGTATGGTTTCTCTTTCCTTTCATCATATGGACTTTGATTACGTTGTTGTGATTCCGGAATGCAATAATCGCTCGTCCACCTCTTTTTCAGCCATGGATCAGATGGGGCATCTTTATCGACCAAAGATTCAAC
>NCTC01003661.1:8974-46423 GCA_002319775.1 Fagopyrum tataricum | reverse complement strand
TTTGGACTGTAGTGGAGGAAGATCAGATCTAGTTTGGTAAGCATATTCCTCTCCTTCTCTTCTCTTAATTGTTGTTTTCCCTTTCTTCTTCCCTCCTTCATCCATGACCATGGATGAAGCTCTTGAGACGCTTTTTCCTCAAATCCTTGCATGCATGTTTCTTAGCTCGATCATGTCGTTGAGAGGAGTCTACGATTAGTGGTCGGTGGTTGGAGAAGACCCAACAAGGAGAGGAGGACATTGGAGCCAAGGATCCATAGTCGAAGACGGGCTTCTGCAGCGAAACCGCGGGGGCGGCTCACCACAGCCGCAGGGGCGGCACCAGACCACCGCAGGGGCAGCTCCAGGACGCCAGACCGCCGCAGGGGCGGCGCCAGACCGCCGCAGGGCTGCTCCTGCCACCCCAAGGGCGGTGCCTGCTCCGCCAGAGGGCCGCAGGGGCGGTGCCAACGATCCGCAGGGGCGGTGCCAACGATCCGCAGGGGCGGTGACTGCTCCGCAAGGGCGCTAGCTTGACTCCGCAGCTGCGTTTCTTCGACATTAGGTTCCTCTTCTCCCTTCCCCTTCGTTCCTTCTTTAGTTTTGTAGTTGTATCATGTTAGTAGCATGCCTAGGATGAATCTAGAGTAGCTTGAGATGCCAATTAGTGGTTGTGAACCTAGGAGCCCTTATGGCTCAATGTAGTTGATGGTTATGAGTATGTTGAGCTTGATGGACTTTCTAGGCTAGCTTGTTCCTTCTTGGTTGAGGTTGAAGATCATGTGAGGTAATAAACTGTTGTGAGTTGCTTTCATGTGCTGTGAGTGTGGTGAGTACCTTGGACCCTAGGATGCATTCCTAGCTTGAGGGTTAGGTGATCTTGCTTAGATCACTAGAGTGAAGTCTAAGACTTCTTGAGCGTGAGCATGTGTTGATATGTATATCTTCTTGTGAGCAGGTTGTGGGCTTCCTCCTTAAGGAAGCGAGAGTGTTGTGAGTTGAGTATGGTGACGAGATAAGTCTCCGGACTTACTTAGCTCGTATTTTACGTATTAGCATCGATGTGTGTTGGTGGTGTGTGTTTGTGTTATAGTTTATGTTATAAACAACTAAACCGGTAAATAGGACCACCGACTTTATATTATTTTGTCCCAAGTGTATGATAACGGGCGGTGACATCATCTGCCTAGCTCTTGCGAGAGTCTAGGAGGTTCTCGGCGACTAGCCCGGGCGGGTAGACGGTCGGATGCATCAGTACCATTCCTTGCCGGTAAGTAGGGACCGAGGCGAGACCACGGTGGTTCTCGTGTCAAAAACCTAAGTTGAATTAGAACGGGATACGACTTAATAATTAAAAGATAATAAACCGGACTTGTGTGTTTTGGAGTATGTATGTGTTATGTGATATATGTGTGTATGTGCCTTCACCTCTTTTCTAATGCTTCGAATATGAGCTAACGGTTTTAAACCGTTGTGTAGATGCCTTGCAGGTTAGGGATGCCGCCGAGTGTGGTGGAGGAGTGGACAGCTGGGGTCCCCGTACATTATAGGACGGGGATGTTTTTGGGGTTATGCCTTTGTGTTGTTGATTTATATTGTACGGTTTAGATTTCTTTATCGGAGTTATGTCGTTTTGAGGACTCGGCTGAGTTTCCACCTTGTATCTTTACATTTCAGTTCTCGCATAAATTATAAACGATTTTGAGTTTTGCCTTTATTTGTGCCTTGTTTGAAAGGTCCGGTGAAATTGTTGTCAAGGTAAGGGTCGGGATCCATTGTGAGGTCTCGCCCGTAGCATCCGAGTCCCGCGGATTTGAGGTGTTACAAAAGTTGTATCAGAGCCCTAGGTTGACAACAATGACACTCGCAATCTTTTAAAGGCCGAATGAGGAATAAACAGAACCCACACGGGTTCTGAATGTTCGTTTTCCAAATCATGTGCATGAGTCGGGTTTGGGTTAGAATGTATGGGAACACCACACCTTCCGCAAACCTCGGCGACATAGATCTCTGGATTTGATGTAGGTATATACATTATTACATAGTTATATATATATATGGACTTAGGATGTTTTTGGAATTGTATGTACCTAGCTATGTATGTGACCTTAGGATGTTTTGAGCTTGTATACCTTAGACGTATATTGTGATCATGCTTACCTTTATGCCTTTAAAAGTTTTATCATACCGAGATCGTAAGTATTACCTACGTATTTATACTTAAGTAAACGTCATACGCTATCAGATGGCACGTACGAGAGCTACCGCTTACGTAGGACCCGCCAGGGGTAGACCCCCTCTTCCTCCTACCGCCTCGAGACGGGGACGAGTAGGAAGACCTCCAGGCGTGAGAGGTAGGGGTCGGGAACGTATCCCCATTGCGGACTCGCCTGTTGTGGATGCACCAGCAGTTGAGGTCCCCGTAGAGGACGTCACCGAGAGCATCGTTCCCGAGGTTGGGGATAGGACCGTTGGGAGGAACAGAGTGCTCCATCTGCCAGGACCGGGGGAGCGTCCGTTGGAGCTACCGGGGGAGCGTCCGGTGGTGCGGGAGCACCACCTCCTGCACCACCGGTGCCTGCACCTGCGAGATCAACTGAGGTCTCGCAGAGGGTGGCTCAGATTAGGGTTGCACCAGAGATAGTTGCACCAGCAGTAGTTGCACCCGAGCCGGTTAGGGAGGTTGTTAGGGCGAGAGACGAGCTGAGGTCTCCGAGACCTGATTCATGGTTGAAGGCTTTCAACCAGCAGCATGTACCCTACTTCGACGGGAAAGTAGGGTTAGAGGTCGAGCACTGGATTGGGCATGTGGAGTCGGCTTTAGAGGCGATCCGTTGTACAAAGGAGAGGCAAGTTGAGGTAGTCTAGACTTTATTTCGAGAGCAGGCCCATTTTTGGTGGAGGACAGTTATAGGAGGTGTGACCAGGATGGATCAACTGCTGAGCCTCGTTAGGGAATCCTTTTGCCCGGATTCATTGAGGAGAGACAGGGTCCAGGAATTCGTGGAAGTAGGATTCGAGGATGTCCCAGTCATTGAGGCGATTAGACGATTTCGGACGGAGTTAGCCTTGCTGGGACCCGCCGCACCTCCAGCGGACCAGCATGTCTATCTCTTTTCCATGAGACTGAGGGAGTCCACCCGTGCTTACCTTGCGGGATTTCGTTGTGACTCACTAGCGGAGTACCAGGACCGAGCTTCGGCCTATGAGAGAGACCGCCCTGGGTCTAGGAGGGCAGCACAGTCCGGAGGATCGGACAAGAGACAGAGGACAGTACCATCTAGTTCGGGGGCCTGAGTAGCAGGTCAGGGACATAGCTAGACTCCGGGACGTCCCGGTCCTCATACGTCGAGGCAGGCCTCGGACGGGGGACGTGAGTGCTACGATTGTGGAGAGTTTGGACACATGAGGAATACATGTAGGAAGCCGCTCGTGGCTTGTTTTCACTTGTGGTCAGATGGGTCACCGAGCCACTTTTTGCCGTCAGGGCAAGTCACAGTCGCAGCAGGGTTCCTCTCCTACTGGTGTAGCAGGGGGCAGTCAGAGGCCGCCTCAGTATCAGTCACAGGTCTCTCAGCAGAGGGGCCAGGATCAGGTCCAGGCCCGTACAAAGGGGTCAGCACAGGGACAGAGCCGAGGTAGAGGCCGTGGTGGAGGTACCCATGAGACCAGAGGCACACAGGCCAGGGTATTTGAGTTGAGGAGTTCCGTTGATCTACCGGCGCCGGCAGCCTCAGGTACTATTGAGATTCACGGCTTTCGGTCCGAGTTTTATTTGATACGGGTGCTACGTACTCTTTTATATCCGATGATTGTGTAGCTAGGTTGTCCTTAGCTACGGTAGAGGGGAGACCCTTTATGATAGGGTCACCCGATGGAGGTAGGGTTAGTGGTACCCGAGAGGTACGCGGTTGTCCCATTCGTTTGGGAAACCGAGATTGGTTAGCCAACTTGTTTGTCATGCACTTAGTGCATGAAAAAGTCATCCTTGGGATGGATTGGATGGACCGTCATCGAGCCGTTTTAGACATCAGCCAGAGGACCGTGACGATTACCACGGAGGCGGGGCATGAGGTGATTTTCCGAGGTTGGGACCTCGGGAAGGCCGGTACAGTCATTAGCGCGGTCCGAGCCGCTAGACTTATCGTACAAGGATGCGAGGCCTTCTGGTGTTATTCCATGAAGGACGTGTCGGGACCATCGCTGGAGGAGATTCCGGTGGCATTCGAGTTCGAGGATGTTTTCGGGGAGCCACCCGGGCTACCACCGCAGAGGAGCGTTGATTTTGCTATTGAGTTGGAGCCCGGCACGAGGCCGATCTCCAAGGCTCCATACCGCATGGTGCCGATCGAAATGCTGGAGTTGAAGAAGCAGCTCGAGGAGTTAGCCGAGAAGGGTTTTATACGCCCGAGCGTTTCCCCTTGGGGTGCACCGGTCCTCTTCGTCAAGAAGACGGACGGATCTTTGAGGCTATGCATTGATTACCGGGAGTTGAACAAAGTCACCATCAAGAACAAGTACCCGTTGCCGCGCATTGATGATCTGTTGGACCAGTTGCAGGGAGCCTCCATGTTTTCACGTATTGAGTTGAGGTCGGAATATCACCAGTTGAGGGTGAGAGAGGAGGACGTGCCGAAGACGGCATTCAGGACGAGATACGGCCATTATGAGTTTGTCGTGATGCCATTTGGGCTCACGAATGCACCCTCCGTCTTCATGGAGTTGATGAACGGCATCTTCATCGACTTCTTGGACCAGTTCGTGGTAGTGTTTATAGACGACATCTTAGTTTAATCCCGGAGTAGGGAGGAGCATGAGGGACACCTGAGGACGGTACTTCGAGTCCTCCAGGATAGAGAGCTTTACGCTAAGCTCTCTAAGTGCGAGTTTTGGATGTCCGAGGTGGCATTCTTGGGTCATATAGTTTCCGCCGAGGGTGTCATGGTTGACCCGGCGAAGATAAAGTTTGTTTCCTCATGGCCGCCTCCTAGGACGGTCAAGGAGGTGCACAGTTTCTTGGGCTTAGCGGGATACTACCGCCGTTTTGTTGAGGGTTTCTTCTGTGATTGCAAGACCGCTCACTTCCTTGATGAGGAAGTTTACCAGGTTCATCTGGTCCGAGCCTTGTCAACACAGCTTCGAGGAGCTGAAGAGGAGGTTGACCTCCACTCCTGTGTTAGCCCAGCCTGAGGGTGTAGAGGATTTTGTAGTGTATAGTGACGCCTCCAGGCTAGGCTTGGGGTGCGTTTTGATGCAGAGAGGTAGGGTTATTGCGTACGGCAGCTGAAGTCGTACGAGGAGAATTACCCTACCCATGATCTTGAGCTAGCGGAAGTGATTCATGCCCTGAAGATCTAGCGACATTACTTGTACGGGGATACGTGCCAGATTTTCACAGACCATAAGAGTCTGAAGTATATATTCACTCAGTGGGACTTGAATAAACGGCAGAGGAGATGGTTAGAGCTGATTAAGGACTTTGACTTAGAGATTTTGTACCATCTGGGGAAGGCGAACGTAGTCGCCGATGCTTTGAGTAGGAGGACTCCTCGAGAGGAGGCTATAGCTCGGCTTACGGTTCAACCACAGTTGCAGAGGGATTTGATAGGTTTGGAGGTGGATATCCGGTTCCCGGATACGGACTGTCGTTTGTCCGAGTTAGAGGTATTACCTGACCTGTCCAGAGAGATTTTTGCAAAAGCAGAAGAGATGTCCCATTTTGATGAGGATCTGGGACAAGGTGTCCTGAGGAGTGGCACCGCAGTTTATCACAGGAGTAGACGGGCTATTGAGACGCTAGGGACGTATTTGTGTACCGTCGGACCAGGAGTTGAGAGAGCGGATTTTGCATGAGGCACATTCCACACCTTACTCGGTGCACCCAGGCACGAGTAAGATGTACTAGGATATTAGGTTATTTTATTGGTGGGGCGGGCTCAAGTCCGATGTAGCTAGATATGTGGCCCGATGTGCAACCTGCCAACAGGTCAAGATCGACCACCAGAGACATGGAGGAGAGCTTCACCCACTTCCCGTGCAGCAGTGGAAGTGGGAGGACATATCCATGGATTTCGTTACCGGTCTGAGACTGAGTAGGAACTTCGACGCGATATGGGTAGTAGTAGATCGGTTGACGAAGACCGCGCGTTTCATCCCTATACGGGAAACGTGGCCGGTGATTCGTTTAGCCGAGGATTTTACCCGTCAAATTGTGAGATTACATGGAGTACCGAGGACCATCATCTCGGACATGGACGGGCGTTTTACCTCGAGGTTCTGGCAGCAAGTACACACCGCCCTAGGTTCGAGTCTTCATTTCACCACCTCATACCATCCACAGACCGACGACCAATGTGAGCAGATTATTCAGACCTTAGAGGATATCTTACAAGCATGTGTACTAGATTGGGGTTAGGTGTGGCCAGACCATCTCCCGTTGGTCGAGTTTTCGTATAATAACATCTGGGACACGTCGATTGGGATGACACCGTATGAGGAATTGTATGGACAGAGATGCCGTACTCCCTTATGTTGGGACGAGCCGGGGAGTTCTAGCGTTGTAGCTCCAGATCAGGTACATAACGACGTGGTAGAGTTGCTTTGATCCGAGAGAGGATGTTGGCCGTGCAGAGCCATCAGAGGTCGTATGCGGATAGGAGGCGTCGACCTCTCGAGTTCAGGGTAGGAGCTCAGGTGTGGTTGAGGGTATCACCGACGCGGGGCGTCAGGCGATTCAGCATTAAGGGGAAGTTAAGCCCCCAATATGTCGGTCCATTCGAGATCTTGGAGAGAGTCGGTGAGGTAGCATACCGGTTAGCATTGCCACCGCGGTTGGAGGGTATACATCTGGTATTTCATGTCTCTCAGCTGAGAGAGTACATACACGAACCGAGGCACATCATCAGCCACGAGGACCTAGTGGTCGAGCCGAACCATACTTTTGCAGAGCATCCAATAGCAATTTTAGAGCGGAGTACGAGGCACCTTCGATCGAAGGAGATACCGATGCTGAGAGTGCAGTGGGCGAGGCGAGAAGCTGATGAGGCTACATGCGAGACGGAGGATAGTATCCGGAGGAACTATCCCGAGTTTTACGTAGATTTAGCGACATCGATAGGACCGTCGGGTTAATCCCGAGATCTTCCCTTGTTTGTTCTATGTGTTTATGTCATGACGTGTTATGTGAGTTCCAATGAGTATATGTGTACCTTGCGAGGTCTTGATGTGATTCTATGCGTAGACTTGGATTAGAGCCGATAGTTGACGTTTTATGAGTTCCATGTGGTTACGAGACGTGTTTGATCGAGAGTGCTGCGTTTAGCAAGTTTCGGGACAAAACTTGTTTTTAGGGAGGTTAGTTGTAACACCCGGAATTTATATTCCGGACTTAGAGCGTTTTGTAGATCTTCCCGCAAGCACGAGGTGCCGAGTGCCGGGATTTATTCCTAAAATTCCGAGCCGACTCGTCGCTATTCCCTTTTTTTCCGCTTTCCAACCCCTCGTTCCTAGCTGAGGTGACAAGAGGACATCCGACTCCTCGTTCCTAGCTGAGGTGACAAGATGGCAGCTGTCCCCTCTCCCTTTTGGCAGCCCCTTGTCCCTCCCTCTCTCTCTCATCTCTTTCTCTTTCACGTTAATCTCTCCTCTCTTCCTCTCTTTTCTCTCTTTTCTATTCTTCCATTTTTTTTGAAGCTCTTGGATTGTGGACTTCAGTGGAGGAAGATCAGATCTAGTTTGGTAAGCATATTCCTCTCCTTCTCTTCTCTTCATTGTTGTTTTCCCTTTCTTCATCCCTCCTTCATCCATGGCCATGGATGAAGCTCTTGAGAAGCTTTTTCCTCAAATCCTTGCATGCATGTTTTCTTAACTCGATTAGGTCGTGGAGAGGAGTCTAAGATCAGTGGTTGGTGGTTGGAGAAGACCCAACAAGGAGAGGAGGACATTGGAGCAAAGAATCCATAGTCGAAGACGAAGAAGACGGGCTTCTGCAGCGAAACCGCGGGGGCGGCTCACCACAGCCGCAGGGGCGGCTCCAGACCACCGCAGGGGCGGCTCCGGGATGCCAGACCGCCGCAGGGGCGGCTCCTGCAACCGCAGGGGCGGTGTCTGCTCCGCCAGAGGGCCACAGGGGCGGCGCCAACGATCCGCAGAGGCGGCGTCTGCTCCGCCGGGGCGCCTGCTTGACTCCGCGACTGCGATTCTTCGACAGATAGGTTCCTCATCTCCCTTCCCCTTCGTTCCTTCCTTAGTTTTGTACTTGTATCGTGTTAGTATCATGCCTAGGATGGATCTAGAGTAGCTTGAGATGCCACTTAGTGGTTGTGAACCCAGGAGCCCTTAAGGCTCGATGTAGTTGATGGTTATGAGTATGTTGAGCATGATGGACCTTCTAGGCTAACTTGTTCCTTCTTGGCTGAGGTTTTAGATCATGTGAGGTTATAAACTGTTGTGAGTTGCTTTCATGTACTGGAGTGTGGTGAGTACCTTAGACCCTAGGATGCATTCCTAGCTTGAGGGTTAAATGACCTTGCTTAGATCACTAGAGTGAAGTCTAAGACTTCTTGAGCGTGAGCATATGTTGATATGTATATCTTCTTGTGAGAAGGTTGTGGGCTTCCTT
This sequence comes from Fagopyrum tataricum, assembly GCA_002319775.1. Classification (NCBI taxonomy): domain Eukaryota; kingdom Viridiplantae; phylum Streptophyta; class Magnoliopsida; order Caryophyllales; family Polygonaceae; genus Fagopyrum; species Fagopyrum tataricum. The sequence goes on along the minus strand of NCTC01003661.1, from coordinate 37,824 downwards.
CTTAAGGAAGTGAGAGTGTTGTGAGTTGAGTGTGGTGACGAGGTAAGTCTCCGGACTTACTTAGCTCGTATTTTACGTATTAGCATCGATTTGTGTTGGTGGTGTGTGTTTGTGTTATTGTTTATGTTATAAACAACTAAACCGGTAAATAGGACCACCGACTTTATATCTATGGGTAACCTACTGTAAGAGCCTTAGTCTTTTGGACCGAGATTGTCTTAGCCGAGATTGAGCTTTGGCCGAGATTGAGCTTAGCCGCCCCCGCGGGCATGTGTGCCGCCCCAACGGGTTCCCGCTCCCGCGGCCCAGGGAACCGCCCCTGCGGGTTCCTGCGGCTGCAGCCGGTTTTGTTGACCGGTTGACTCGTGCTTTACTCTTTTCCTTACTTCTTTCTTTTCCTTGCTGAGCAAGGGTTCCCTTCTTCACTTCCTAATCTAGTCTCACGTCCTCCTTGCTTCTCCCTTTCTTCTCCTTGATCTTGTTTTGGATTCCTTAGAGTTTGAAGAGAGTTGTGTGTTGTTGTGGTTGACGTTGATGGTATATGTGGTTGCTGAGCTTGGAAGCCAGCTGAGTTGTGGTTGTGGAGCTTTTCCTGGCCTAGTCCAGCAGTAGAGGTGAGCTTCTTGTTTCTCCTTCTCTTCTTTCTTTCTTGTTCTTCCTTTATAGCTTAGGATTAGATGTATGAAGAGGCTTGTTGATGTTGGTTTATGTATGTATATGTTTGTGTATGATTTTGGAATGGAGAAGACGTGATTTGATCACGAGAAGAGCCGAAGAATAACCGTGGGATCATCTTCTGCATTGTCGCCGCCCCGCGGTCCAGAGAAGCCGCCCCTGCGGGTACCTTGTCGCCGCACCCGCGGCCATAAGCCACCGCCCCCGCGGCAATTGTCCAGCGTCAGCGGCCGCGTTATTCCGCGCCTGCGCTTGCCAGCGGCCACGGTCACCGCGCCTGCGGCTGAGCCTTACCGCGCCTGCGGGTTGCCTGTTCCGCCCCTGCGTCTTTCCGTCACGCAGGTGCGTCTTGTCTCGGGTCTACCTAGAGTGGGGTAGATCCTTTCCTTTAATAGTATGAGCGGTTTAGTGGCATGCTAGGTATGTGTATGAGGATAGAATGAGGATGATCATGATAGCGTTTATACCGGTTATGGCTTTGATGGTTATGAGTTAGGTTATGATCCTTATGGATCCTTTGGGTCTAGGTGTGACCCCTATGATGGATATGAGTTTGATATATGTTGTTATGCCTTGTTTAGGCAGTGTTGATCTCCAGAGTTGGAGTTGTTTGAGTTTGAGACGTCGAGGTTGAGGTAAGTCTATAGGACTTACTTAGCTGCCATCCTTATATTGGATGTATGCATGAGTGGTGTATGTGTTATATGCTTGATAGCATGTGATGTGATTATTACCTACCTATGGTTTAGTACGCGCCCACTGTAGGGCCGTGACAACCTAGCCCCGTCATCCTACTAGGAGACTGGGAGGTTCTCTGCGGATTGTCCAGATCTGGTACACGGAACGGGCGCTATCTCCACTCCCTTAGGGTACACGGAGGGGTAGTCGTGGTTGACCACTCCAGCTGGCAGTAGCACCGAGAGGCGAGGGTTATATTCCTCATGTCACATATATTCATATTCAGATATATATTTATACGATTGAGTGATTGGACTTATTAAAGATAATGAACCGGGTAAATGTATGAAAGCAAGATGATGTGTTATGATTCCTGATGTGTGTTTGTGCTCTTGCATCTCTATATATGTGTGTATGGTTAGCTAACGGTTTTATACCGTGTTGTAGATCCCTTGCAGGTTAGGAGAACTGCAGAGTGATCCAGAGAGGGTGATCTGCTGAGGGCTTCGTACACTGGGTCGTCCTCGTGGGATGGGATCTTTTGACTATGTATAAGGTTATGTTTTGTTGTACTCAGCAGTACTTGTATAAACCTTTTGATACTTTTATAACAGTTGATGTGTTGTATTTAATCTATTGGTGCCTTGTTGTAAGATTCAGTGAACTTGTTGTCAGGCTAGGGTCAGGATCCATTGTGAGATCCTAGCCCAGTAGCACATCGAGTCCTACGGATATGGGGTGTTACAAAGTTGGTATCTGAGCCCAGGTTGACAACAATGGCACTAGTAATCTACAATAAAGTTTGAATAGATAAATAAATAGAACCCGAAAGGGGTCTGACTTTTCAAAAGGTTTTGGTTTTGAAATGAGTACAAAATGTTTTGGGATATCGTGTACGTGAGCCATCACCCCTCTGAAGATCTCGACAGTATATATATATAGATATTCTATTGTGATTGATTTGATATATACATACGGCATATATATAGCCTTCTGAGTTAGGTTTACGTCCTCTGCAGATGGTTCAGACTAGAGCCTTACCTGCAGTTGGACGAGGTAGAGGTAGACCCCCTCTAGGTAGAGGACGGGGTAGGACTTCCGTTGTTGATCCACGTGCAGCGGAAGAGGTTCACGAGGACTTTGCTGAGAGTGTCGTTCCTGAGACTAGGAACGGCGTAGCTGGGAGACAAGGTCCACAGCGAGTCCAGTTAGATGACTCGGATTATGTCTCCATGGGAGGACCTGAGTTCCGCAAGTATATCCGGCGAGTGGAGGAGGCTGCCAGAGCGGGTAGACCTATCCTAGATCTGCCAGCACATGAGGGACCATCTGAGAGATCCCACGGGGTTACTCAGGTGCCAGCTGCACCGGCACCTGTTGCTGAGATTGCTCGAGCAACAAAGGAGCATAGAAGGCCTAGACCAGACACTTTGTTGAAGGCATTTCACCAGATGGTTGTACCCCCTTTCTCTGGGAAGGTGGGGCTAGAGGTGGAGCTCTGGATTGGGCATGTGGACTCAGCACTGGAGTCCATTAGGTGTCTTGCTGACCGGCACATAGAGTTGGTGCAGACTTTGTTCAGAGACTTAGCACAACATTGGTGGAGGTCTGTACGAGTACAGGTTACCAGTTATGAGCAGATGAGGACTATGATCAGAGAGCGTTTCTGCCCTGCCTCACTGAGGAGGGAGAAACTGCGGGATTTTGTGGAGGCTGGGTTTGAGGATGTACCAGTCTCCGAGGCTATCAGGAGGTTCCAACAGGAGCTGGCATTGCTAGGACCAGCTGCACCTTCTGCAGATCATCATGTATATCTATTTTCCCGACGACTAAGGGATACTACCCGGACCTATATGGCGGGTTTCCACTGTGAGTCTCTGATGGATTATCAGAACAGAGCTTCCGACTATGAGAGGGAGCGGGCTAGTCAGAGGAGAGCTTCTCAGACCGGAGGGTCTGAGAAGAGATAGCGTACTGGGAAGACCAGTTGTGCTGGTGGGGCTGCTAGTGCAAGGCGAGGTCAGAGTCGCTAGAGTCATCCCTCTTCTGCATCAGTTGCGGATAATGGAGTACAGTGTTACAACTGTGTTAGATATGGACATATGTGGCCAGAGTGCACGAGGCAGACAGTGATGTGCTACACTTGTGGCCGGCCAAGTCATAGGTTTGTTTTCTGTAGACAGGGTGGAGCTTCGTCACAGCAGGGTTCTTCGCCTGCCAGTGCAGCAGGAGGTGAGCAGAGGCCACCTCAGCAGTAACAGATTCAGGGACAGCAGAGGGTCCCAGATAGCCCTACGACTCAGGGATCTGCTCTTGGGCCGAGTAGAGGCAGAGGTAGTGGTGGGAGCACCAATGACACCCGAGGCCCACTAGGCCGAGTCTTTGAGCTGAGGAGTGCAGAGGAGCCAGCTGCACCGACTGCTACAGGTACCATTCTGATCCATGGTTTACCTGTTAGAGTCTTGTTTGATACGGGTGCTACGCACTCTTTTATATTTGATGCATGTGTAGAGCGTCTGGGTTTAGGTATGATTGAGGGGATACCCTTTAGTATAGGGTTACCTGATGGTAGTAGGATCAGAGGTACCCATGAGATTCGTGACTGTCCCATTTCTGTAGGGACCCGTGTTTTACTAGTTGACTTCTTTGTCATGCCATTAGAGCATGAAGAAGTCATACTAGGTATGGATTGGATGGATAGACATTTTGCAGTCTTAGATGTAGGTAGGAGGACTGTTACCCTCTCTACCGAGTTAGAACAGATAGAGGTTTTCCGAGGTTGGGACCTTGAAAGTCAGGCATGTTTATCAGTGCGATACGGGCAGCTCGATTGATTGCACAGGGTTGTGAGGCCTTCTGGTGTTATGCCATGAAGGAGGGGGAGAGTCCAACTTTAGAGGACATCCCAGTGGTATGTGAGTTTACTGACGTGTTTGCTGAGCCGTCCAGTTTGCTGCCTCAGAGGAGTGTGGACTTTGGCATTGAGTTAGAGCCTGGTACGAGACCGATCTCGTAGGCCCCATACTGGATGGCGCCTGTTGAGATGCTGGAGCTGAAGAAGCAACTCGAGGAGTTGGCTGAGAAGGGCTTCACTCGCCCTAACGTATCTCCATGGGGAGCACCTGTCCTCTTCGTACGGAAGAAGGACGAATCGTTGAGATTGTCTATAGATTACAGAGAGCTGAACAAGGTGACCATCAAGAACAAGTATCCATTGCCGCGTATTGATGACTTGTTAGATCAACTTCAGGAAGCGACGGTATTCTCCAAGATTGACCTGCACTCAGGATATCACCAGCTGAGGGTGAGAGAGCAGGATGTGCACAGGACAGCACTCCCGACCAGATATGGACACTACGAGTTTGTAGTGATGCCATTTGGGCTTACGAATGCCCCAATAGTTTTTATGGAGTTGATGAACAACATCTTCATCGACTTCCTGGATCAGTTTGTGGTGATCTTCATAGACGATATTCTGGTGTACTCTCGCAGTAGAGAGGAGCATGCAAGACAACTGAGGAATGTATTGGAGGTTTTACGGGATAGAGAACTTTATGCTAAGTTCTCTAAGTGCGAGTTCTGGATGCCAAAGGTAGCATTCCTGGGTAATATTGTTTCCGCCGAAGGATTCAAGGTTGATGCGGCGAAGATTGAGGCAGTAGCAGCACAGACTACACCGACGAACGTCAAGGAAGTACGTAGCTTTCTTGGCCTAGCCGGTTATTACAAACGCTTTGTGGAGGGATTTTTTGTGATTACCCGTCCACTGACGAGTTTGCTGAGGAAGACTACCAGAATTGTTTGGTCTGATCAGTGTATGTAGAGTTTTGAAGAGCTGAAGAGACGTCTGACTTTTGCTCCTGTTTTGGCACAGCCAGAGGGTACATCTGATTTTGTGATTTACAGTGATGCATCCAAGCTAGGCTTGGGATGTGTGATGATGCAGGGAGGCGGAGTGATTGCTTATGCGTCTCGATAGTTGAAGATGTATGAGGAGAACTACCCGACTCATGATCTGGAGTTGGTAGTGGTAGTTCATGCCTTGAAGATCTGGAGACATTACCTGTATGGTGTTACATGTCAGATCTTCACAGACCATCAGAGTGTGAAGTACATTTTCACGCAGCGGGAATTGAATAACCGCCAGCGTAGGTGGCTCGAGCTGATCAAGGATTTTGATCTGGAGATTCTGTACCATCCAGGGAAGGTGAACGTTGTCGCCGACGCCCTGAGCAGGAGGACGCCTCGAGAGCAAGCGATTGCGAGATTGACAGTTCAACAACAATTACAGAGGGATTTGATCTGGTTAGAGTGGACATCCAGTTTCCTGATGAGGATGCCCGGCTGAGTACTTTAGAGGCTCTACCTGATCTGTTGATTGGGATCCAACAGAAGCAGGAGACCTACCCGATCTTGATGAGGATCAGAGAGAAGATGTCTCGGGATGAGGCACCACAGTTCCTGCTTGGAGCAGATGGCGTATTGAGACGCTGCGGTCGCGTCTGTGTACCCGCCGATGCGGAGTTGTGCTAGAGGGTTTTAATGGAGGCTCATTGTACACCTTACTTTGTACACCCAGGTACGAGTAAGATGTATCAGGATTTGAGACGTTCGTATTGGTGGGGAGGGATGAAGTCCGATGTGGCCAGATTTGTGGCATAGTGTGCGACCTGCCAGCAGGTCAAGATAGAGCATTTCCGACCTGGAGGTGAGCTCCATCCCCTTCTTGTTCCACAGAGGAAGTGGGAGGACGTCACCATGGACTTTGTGACTGGTCTGAGACTAAGCCAGAGTTTTGATGCTATCTGGGTTATAGTGGACAAATTGACGAAGACGGCACGTTTCATTCCTATTAGGGAGACGTGGCCGGTGAGCAGATTAGCTGAGGAGTACACTAGGCAGATAGTGAGACTCCATGGTGTACCGAGAACGATCGTCTCAGACAGCGATGGGCGATTTACCTCGAGATTCTGGCAGCAGATTCAGACTGCCCTGGGGACGAGTTTGCACTTCACGACTGCGTTCCATCCTCAGACAGATGGTCAGTCAGAGAGGACCATTCAGACCCTGGAGGATATGCTGCGAGCTTGTGTGTTGGATTGGGGACAGGTGTGGACGGATCATCTCCCACTTGTTGAGTTCTCCTACAACAACAACTGGCATGCATCTATTGGGATGGCCCCATATGAGGCACTGTATGGACAGAGATGTCGTACACCGTTATGCTTGGATGAGCAGAGCAATATCAGTGGTTTAGCACCTGATCAGATTCAGGATGATATGGCTCGAGTATCATTGATTAGAGAGCGTATGCTGACTGCGTAGAGCCGTCAGAAGTCTTATGCTGATAGGCGTAGACCTCTAGAGTTCAGAGTTGGAGCCCATGTGTGGCTGAGAGTGTCCCCGACACGAGGTATTAGGCGTTTTGGCATTAAGGGGAAGTTGAGTCCCCGATATGTCGGACCATTCGAGATTCTGGACCGGGTTGGGAGAGCAGCTTATAGGTTAGCCTTGCCTCCGAGATTAGAGGGTGTTCACCCTATATTTCATGTGTCTCAGCTGAGGGAGTACATACCAGATCCGAGGCACATTGTGAGTTATGAGGATTTGGTGGTTGAGCCGGACCACACGTTTGTAGAGCATCCTATTGCAGTCCTAGAGCGAGGTATGAGACGCCTGCATTCGAAGGACATCCCTATGTTGAGGATACAATGGTCGAGACGAGAACCCGAGGAGGCTACATGGGAGACTGAGGATAGTATCCAGAGGAACTATCCAGAGTTCTATGCCGAGATAGGTGCACCAGTAGGATCACCGAGTAGATCTTAGTACTATCTTGGTGAGTCTTATATGCTTATATGCTATGATGTGTTTATTTCATGCTAGCTTTGATATGATTATGATCCTATTAGATCTTGTTATGCTAGTATGATTCTTGTTTATAGCTGGAGATGGTTCTTTCCTCCATGCTATTGTGATATGATAGGTTTAGCTGGAGATGGTTCTTTCCTCCACGCTATTTTGATGGACATAGTAGTGTTGGAGATGTTCTTCCTCCATGCCTTTCTGTTATAGTTATGATACGGCTAGAGATGTGCTTCCTCTATACCTTGTGATATGTTTATGGTTTGGCTAGAGATGATTTTCCTCTAGGCCCTGGATAGTATAGTTTACTGCTGGAGTTGATGATTTCATCCATGCTTATGTTTGAGGTTATAGAGAGTGTTACCTCGGCTTTTGAGTCCGAGTGTTTCAGGATCTTGCAAGTTTCGGGACGAAACTTGTTTTTAGGGGGGTGAGATGTGAGACCCCTATTCTTTCGGACCAAGATCGGACCATAGCCGAGATTGGCTTTGGGCCGAGACTGGTCTTGCCACACCCGCGGGCATGATGGCCGCCCCTGCGGGTTCCCGCTCCCGCGGCCCAGTGAACCGCCCCTGCGGTTTCCTGTGGCTGCAGCCGTTTTTGTTGACTCTTTGACCCGTGCTTTACTCTTTCACTCCCTTAACCCTTCCGTCCTTTGGTTGCTAAGCAAGTTTTCACATTCCTTACCCATTTTTCACGTCCCCCTTGCTTCTTCATCTTTTCCTTTGACCTTGCATGAGAATTCTTGGAGTTTGATAAGGTTTTGGTGTGGTGTTGTGTTGCTGAAGGTTGTGTGAATGTTTGTTGAGCTTCTGAGGCCACCTAAGAGCCTGTTCTGTTCTTCCTTGAGGTATCACAGCTGTGGAGGTGAGCTTCTTGCTCCTCCTTCCTTCTTTTCTTTCTTGTTCTTCCTTCTTAGCTTAGGAGTAGATGAATTGAGCATAGTTTAACGTTTGAATGTGTATATATATGTATGTGTGTGACTATGGAAGAGAGTAGACGTGATTTGATCACGTGAAGAGCTAAACAGAAGCCGCGAGTCCTACGGATTTGGGGTGTTACAGCGAGGAGCCGACGAGGCTACATGGGAGACGGAGGATAGTATCCGGAGGAACTATCTCGAGTTTTACGCAGATTTAGCGACATCGATAGGACCGTCGGGTTAGTCCAGAGATCTTCCCTTGTTTGTGCTATGTGTTTATGTCATGACGTGTTATGTGAGTTCGTATGAGTCTATGTGTACCTTGCGAGGTCTTGATGTGATTCTATACGTAGACTTGGATTGGAGCCGATAGTTGACGTTTTATGAGTTCCACGTGGGTACGAGACGTGTTTGACTGAGAGTGTTGCGTTTAGCAAGTTTCGAGACGAAACTTGTTTTTAGGGGGGTTAATTGTAACATCCGGAATTTTTATTCCGGACTTAGAGCGTTTTGTAGATCTTCCTGCAGGCACGAGGTGCCGAGTGCGTGCCGGGATTTATTCCTAAATCCCGAGCAGACTCGTCGTTTCTCTTTTTTCCGCTTTCCGACCCCTCGTTCTTAGCTGAGGTGACAAGAGGTCATTTCCGACCCCTCGTTCTTAGCTGAGGTGACAAGAGGACATTTCCGACCCCTCGTTCCGAGCTGAGGTGACAAGAGGTCAGCTGACCCCTTGATCCCCTCTCCTCTTTGGCAGCCTTGTCCCCTCCCACTCTCACTCTTGACTTTTGTTTCACGTTAGTCATTTTTCCTCTCTTCCTCTTTTCTCTCTCTTTGCTCTTCTACCATTTTTGAAGCTCTTGGATTGTGGACTACAGTGGAGAGGATTCAGATCTGGTTTGGTAAGATTCTTCCTCTCCCTCCCTTCTCTTCTTTGTTGATTGTCCCTTTCTTTCCCCCTCCTTCATCCATGGCCATGGATGAAGCTCTTGAGAAGCTTTTTCCTCAAATCCTTGCATGTGAGTGTTCTCAGCTCGTTTAGGCCGTGGAGAGGAGTCTTAGATAAGTGGTTGGTGTTTGGAGAAGACCCAACAAGGAGAGGAGGACATTGGAGCCAAGGATCCAAAATCGAAGACGAAGAAGACGAGCTTTTGTAGCGAAACCGCGGGGGCGGCTCACCAGAGCTGCAGGTGCAGCTCCAAACCACCGCAGGGGCGGCTCCAGGATGCCAGACCGCCGCAGGGGCGGTGACTGCTCCGCTAGAGGGCCGAAGGGGCGGCGCCAATGATCCGCAGGGGCGGCGTTTCTTCGACAGGTAGGTTCCTCATCTCCCTTCCCCTTCGTTCCTTCCTTAGTTTTGTAGTTGTATCATGTTAGTAGCATGCCTAGGATGGATCTAGAGTAGCTTGAGATGCCACTTAGTGGTTGTGAACCTAGGAGCCCTTAAGGCTCGATGTAGTTGATGGTTATGAGTATGTTGAGCTTGATGGACCTTCTAGGCTAGCTTGTTCCTTCTTGGCTGATGTTTTAGATCATGTGAGGTTATAAACTGTTGTGAGTTGCTTTCATGTGCTGAGAGTGTGGTGAGTACCTTGGACCCTAGGATGCATTCCTAGCTTGAGGGTTAAGTGATCCTGCTTAGATCACTAGGGTGAAGTTTAAGACTTCTTGAGAGTGTTGTGAGTTGAGTGTGGTGAAGAGTAAGTCTCCGGACTTACAAAGCTCGTATTTTACGTATTAGCATCGATGTGTGTTGGTGGTGTGTGTTTGTGTTATTGTTTATGTTATAAACAACTAAACTGGTAAATAGGACCACCGACTTTATATTTTGGCCCAAGTGTATGATAACGGGCGGTGACATCATCTGCCTAGCTCTTGCGAGAGTCTAGGAGGTTCTCGGCGACTAGCCCGGGCGGGTAGACGGTCGGATGCATCAATACCATTCCTTGCCGGTAAGTAGGGACCGAGGCGAGACCAGGGTGGTTCTCGTGTCACAAACCTATGTTGAATTAAAACGGGATACGACTTAATAATAAAAAGATAATAAACCGGACTTGTGTGTTTTGGAGTATGTATGTGTTATGTGATGTGTATGTGTATGTGCCTTCACCTCTTTTCTAATGCTTCGAATATGAGCTAACGGTTTTAAACCGTTCTTGTAGATGCTGATGTGAGCCCGCCGGACTTAAGCAACGAGAGTGATGTGCCGGCACCTAGGTCATCACCACCTCTCACTCGACCTAGAGCTCGCATGCTAGGACAAACCACGTTGATCTACCATCCTTTTGGAGCTCCGACATGTTGGTCCGATCTTGAACATAAAATGGTGAACATGCTTCAAGCGAATGAAGCTTCTGGTTCCGGCTTGTCTTGATGGACTTTATAGTTGTATTTTATTTTGCATGTAATAAGTGGTCATGCTTGACTTTATTTCATGATATTTTCATGATATTATGAAATAAAGTGGGTTATTTTAATACAAGTGAAATAAAATGTTCACTTGCATTAAACTAACCATTCAAGAGGGTAATTACCACACTTTTATGTTGGGTTTTTTTTGACAGCCACATTTTGCCTCTTGGAGCTTCCAAATGGCCGGCCATTCTTATGGTTTTTAGGCCCTTTGTTTGCTTGCTTTTATGTGGTGAAAGCCCTTAGTTTTCCTTTGCTTAATGCCCCAACTTTTGAACTTGTAACCCTTTAATTGTGGGAGTTTAGGTGCTGATTTTTCAGCCTATATAAGGCCTCTCCCACACCCTTTTCTAGGAAGACGAAATATATGAGTGATTATTCAATCAAGTTGTGTTTTTACTTTGAACAAAACAACCCTAGAAACTAAGGTGAGAGGCCGAAGTTTTGAAACCCAGGAGGTGAGAGGCTGAGTGGTGTCCTTATGGTGAGAGGCTAGGAGGACAAAGGAGATCCAATCCCAAAGTGAGATTCCGAGGGAGAAGATCTCGAGCCAAGGAGATCCAAGGTGAGAGGCTGGACGATCCTTGCTTGGCATATCAAAAAAATCATAAAACAACCAAAAAGAAGTGGACGGACGGAACGATCCCCGGTGGATCNGAATCAAGATGAATACTGGATCATTAATTTATTATATCAAGTGGTTCAAAATAATAATGTCTTTAATTCCGTGTCCATTGGACAAAAGAATAATCGGGTCCGTTTACTAATGGTTTATACGTGTTTTATTTAATTTATAAAATGTGGGTTTGATTTTGGTGAAGGTATATTAGGCTTGTGCTTTTTCATCTCTATTAGGTTCATTTTCGAATATTTAACATTATTTAATTAAAATAAGACTTAAATATAAATGTTTTTAAACAAAAATGCCTTATCTTATTTATTTGTATAAATTCTTTGAAAAATAAACTAAAAAATTATTTAGTTTTTATAAACTTGAAACTTATACGTGGAAATTATTTTTGTTATTCAATTGAAACAAACTTAGGTATATATCACTTTAATGAGAATTCTCAGTGAAAATTTCATTATTATATTTAGTTGAGATTGTCCAACACACTGAAATTATAATTTTCCAATTATGTTAGTCAATAATAATAATTTATTGTATATAAATACGGAAATAGAATTTATGCACATGGTAGGCTAGCTACAAACCATCTTTCTTAGATCGAGTAAGCCACACTCCAAGCTGAGCCAACTCTATATATCAAACCCTTTCAATATTCTTCACATCGCCAAACCCTAGAAATTAACCGAAATTTCTCAAAAAAATCAAATGCCGAGATCATACGTGTTCATCCTCCTCGCCCTCATCCTCTTCTTGACAAAGCCGGTCCCAGGCACCTCCTGCAAAAGGTGCTCGCGGGCCCGGGCATTCCTCGAAGCCTCATGCCGGACGACCCGTTACCCGCAACTTTGTGTGAAAACCCTAATAGGGTCCATCATCCACCAAGATCCGGAGCAATACCACAACCCACGTGACCTAGCCAAAATAGCCCTAACAGCAAGCCTTGCCCGGGCTCGGCGGGCCCGGGCTTACATGGCCCATATGGCTGTAAAGATTAATGAAGTCCAAGGATTAGAACAACAAGCTCTGACCAACTGCCTTGACCAAATAAATAACAGCATGGACCAGATCAGCCAATCCATAACCGAGCTGGGGAGGATCAACGATAACGGGAGCCCCGACGAGTTTACGTGGCATTCCGGGAACGTGATGACGTGGACGAGTACTGCGCTGACGGATGAGAACACTTGTCTTGAGATGTTTCCCGGCGGAAAGCGGGGTAGACGTGTACAGGCTGCGGTTAGGGCCCAGTTGGCTGACGTGTCTAGGGTTACGAGTAATGCGTTGGCGCTGGTCAATAGATTCGTTATGAGGCACAAGCGAGGACGTGGCAGGCCCTGACTTCTCATGTTTTATTATGCTTCACCTGTAATATTTACATTTATTTTACTTCGATGGGTAAATTGTAATGATATAAATTCGTGCGCATTGTGTGGCCAAACTAATAGAACGTGAATGGTCTCGTTATATATTAATGTATAGTGTATATAGTGTTCAACGTACGTCGTGTTCTGAAATCAAATGGAGATTTTTATGTTATATTTAATAACTCATATATCCAGGATTAGACAACGTACGAGAAGAGATTAAAAGAATCCATCTTTGTAACCTAACTTCAGGATGATTTATTGTCCCCCAAAACAATATATGTGCCAAGTGTGGAAGGTAAACACATTTTAATCTATATTGTAATGTATCTAATCTACGGATCTATGGTATAACGTTAGAACTAGAAACAGGAACCAGCTGTCTTTGTTCCTTTAGACTTGGTATGTCGGGATTATAATCTTCCAGCCGGTTTGGATATACCCAGTTTTTATAGGATCAAGATTTCGACGTGTTTAATAAGAATATATTTGTAGTTGATAAATTTAGAAAACGTTTTCGAAACAAAAAAAGTCCAGATTTAGAGTGATTTAAAGTTTAAAATGCAAAAACAAACATAAAGGAATTGGTGACGCAGTTCAATCGATCAAAAGATATACTCCGTGGGATCTCATGAAGAGAGAGTCAATCCAATCCACTAAGAAGTTTATAGTAAATGAACAATGTTTATAGAATAACATAAAATATACAAGAAATGATCTCCAAAAATTAAAAAGTAAAAGAATAGAAGAAGACAATAAACAAAGAAGCTATCATCTATCACATTCTCAAGGAATGTAACCAAGCTTCCAATAAAGCAAGATTTAGACAAAAAAAGGCACCGGGAAGATATCTCCAGCAAATCACTGGCTCTTTCTTGTATCTCTTGAATTCGCTCCCAAGGGATTTAGGGTTTAACGTAGGGAGAAGAGTGTTTAGCGGTGTTTGGGTTTGAAGAGTGAGAAAAGTGAGCTTAACTACCTAGTGAGCTAAGGCAACTTCCTCAACACTACATTTCATATGCAACATTGCGTTTCACTTAATGATCACGTGAGAAGCAAGTATGGGTTCGATGGACTTAGTAAGCCTCGATCAATCAGGTCACACTAAGTAATCAACCCACTCACAATTTAACAAACATAATCGCAATATAAGCTTAAGTCTCTTTACCCAGCTTTCCCGAACCCTGTTCTAAACCTCTAACCAAACCCAACCCAAAACCAAACCGGGTTTATTTATATCCTAAAAATATCCCTCCCAAACATGGTTTTGTGCTACAATCTACCAGAAATGGACTAGGAGTTCAACTGTCCATCAAAAAGCCTTATTGCACATCTCAAGGTTCATCACTAATGTGCAAATAGTTCCTTGAGAAAGCAAACTTGTCTACGATGGCTATCTTTGTGCCGAAATAAGAAAGATTCAAGTCTCCCTTGATCTTTTGTACATGTCTCAGTTTACGCTTGACCTTCTTTTTGATGTAATGGTATCTGACATCAATGTGCTTTGTTCTTTCATGATACATTTTATCATTGCACATATATAAGGCATTTTGGATGTCAATAATAATTAAATGATCATAAGCTTTGTTCTCTATTTTTTTTTTCCAACAAGCCTTTATGCCATGTGACTTATTTAATAGCTCCAATAAAATCCATATATCCAACTATCTAAATGATACGGGGATTAGCCGTGTGGTTGTCCTTGATCTTTAGACACCAAGACTCAAAGTAGTTGAATTGAATGAAAAGATGAAAGACGTGGATATGGACGAAATATATGGTGGACGAATGATCCAATGGAGGTGAAGGATCAGTAGCTGGATAGATCTAGTCGAACTCTAGAAGAAACCTGGAGCATACTAGGGAAACTAAGACCCTAACACACAACCAAGAATGATTACAAAACCCTTTTGTTATAATCCCACACAGAGGGGAAGACGATTGTCCCCGAAGCATGAGAACTCGCCTGAAGATGACTGAGAGTACCAATTTGCCAATTCAAGTGACACAACACAAAACAGTACAAGTTGGGCGAACGAGAATCCATTCGCTCTCGTACTGGAATCCACTTATTCTACTCGAATCTACAAGCAAAGAAATAATGAAAGTATTCGTGTTTGTTTGATTAAAATTTGATGTGAGTAAAAACGTCTAGCCTTCATGCCTTATATAGGCTTCGGGCTCCTCCTAGTAGAACTAGAGTTTGCTAAAAGATAAGATAAAAAACCATGGGTTTAAATAAAATATCTAATTAAGGCCTAATTTAAAAAATAGGCCTAACTATATTAAAACCAACGTTCAACTCCTTATGGATCACGCATATCCATACAAGCTGGATTCGAGCTCTCCTCCTCTTCACATCATACGTAACCATGCGTAAACGTCCATGGCTACGACTAATCCCATATGTAATCATTCTTGACATCTTCCATCTCCAATCAATGATCTTCATTGCACTTCCGGAAATGGTCTTCACATGATCACTTCTAGGCATGATCTTCTTCTTATCTATTCTAGAAATGGACTTCATTTCATTTCTAGACTTGACTTTAAATTCTCTCATAGAAATGACCTTAATCCTTCCTATTCTCCTCCTTTGAGTGATCATCACTCCATGCATTATAACTTCCATGATCATGGTCTCCAATTGGGCTAGGTCCGGAGATGCTCTTGCAACATTCTCTCCTTGTTGAAAAGGAGTAATCCACGAATCCTTGATGTCCTTCATAACTGTTCGCCTGGTTTTACCACCTATAAGCCCTATCAAAAGTAGACAAGAAATCAAAGGATAGCAAACCGAGCAATGTTTGCTTTAAATTTATAACTCACAATATCTACTCCAAATTGCAGCGAACCCAAAATGTATGGATCAATCGCAATAATGAGCAAGTATTCCGAGGCCGATCCCAAGGACTAAGTTAGATGAAAATGAAAATGATCTAGAATAGTATAAATCCAAAAATAAGAAGGGGATTGAAAAAGAAAGGAAAGAAGGTCAAAAAGGTTTTGAGGGGGTTTTGTGGATTCACAATCAATTATTTTGAATTGATTGAAAATCAAATAACAAACAATTAAAACAAACAATGAATATATGGAAAGAATGTAGTTCCAAGGATTTAAGATCATTATTTATACACATTGGACTCAGGATTATGGGATCTCACGTGCCACATATATAAGGTTGAAGATATCATGATGAATGTTTCTTAATCTATGCTCTTTTACAGTGACGTCTCAAGAACATAAAGGTCCGCAGCCGAATACCCATAGATTTCAAGGTAAAGAGGGAGAAATACATAAATAAACCTTATTCTTTCAATCAAGGAAAACACAATAACCCCTTACAGTTACGTCTCGGGAATTATTTCCTCAAAGGAAGGAATAATGGCACATTCTATCCAATAGAGGTTAAACGTTTATTACCTAGGAACAAATTCTCTTATTTATCCAAATAAGAATATATCAGTTACGACTCAATTCCTACTTAGGTTGAAATGGTTTAGATTGAGTCTAAACCGGCAAAAACCAAACCTTTCCATAGGATTTAAAGCGATTTATACAACCTGCTATAAAGAACAATCAATTCATCATAGTCCAAGATATAAACAATTCACTAACTACCTTGGAACCTCATAAGGTTTCTAGCCAACAATATTCATATCAAAACCTGAACATAAATTGATAAAGGAAAGCAAACGAATTAAATATGAAAAGGGAATGAAGAAAGTACCCAGCTTTATTGAATGTCAAAACAAACTGTCTTCCACTTGCAAATCTCTAACAAAACTCTAATAAACTGAAAAGACTGGATCTTTCTCTAACTACTCTAAAACTTAACAATGGTGAAAACGAATGGAAAAGAAAGGTAGGAGAAAAATTCTCCTTTCTAAAATCGAACCTAAACTAACTCTCTCTCACTAACCAAGCACAAAACAAGCACAAACGAGAACTTAAAACGAGATCTCCATTTCAGTTTCGGAACCCTACTTTTATAACCTAAAACCCGTCGAAAGACGTGGGTTGGGTTAAGAGTTCAAAATAAAATAAAAGCCGCCGCTCAGGGAAGAATCTCGGTCTGGATCTCGGCCGAGATAGGGTAGTGTCGGGGCCCGAGATCTCGGTCGAGATGTTGACCGATGTTTTGCTACAAAGACTCCAATCACGGCCGAGGTATATCGATCTCGGCTGAGATGTCCTTCACTTCGGGCACCTTGTCTCTTTTGCTCCAAATTCGTCGTCTTCTCCTTTCCTATGCTCGTATGACTGCTCCTAAGCATACTCTCTGAGGCTTGATACTCAAATGCATCATTTTAGCTCCAAAACACGCCAAAATACCTACAAAGACACCAAAATCGTGTGTAGACATCCATACTTGCAAAGTAACACTAAGCAAGCATAAAAGACACAAACTAAGGCTAAAAGATGCATGCGGAAAGGGAAAAACTAACTATACAATCATCTAAACTAGGTCGATAAATCATGTTATCAAAATACCCCATACTTATCCTTTCTTGTCCTCAAGCAAGTAGTAAATTTAGGATAGGATAACATGAGTTATCTATGCAAAACAAATATGAAAAACTCTTCTTTGTTTTTTCGGTATGTGTTGTGCTTCTATACATGATCACTCTCAAAGGTGTAGTCACATGGCTAAAGACATATTACAAATAAGCTCAAGTGAAATAGGCAAGCGAAGGAAAATCAAACTTTGCAAGGAATTCAAAATCATCATAAAAATTTCAAATGCCTAATATCCATGAAAATTCAAGTCTAAGCCATTAAGTCAAATACATGTATACATAGATCAAAAGGACTTAAAAATGAAAAGGCCACAGAAACATGATCAAGGTAGGATGATATAGGTAATGTGGTGGTAATCCGGAAAGAAGAACAACACAATGAACTCTTTTTGAACATCCTTCCTTTCTTGCATCTTTCATTCTTTTCTTTTTTTTCTTTTCTTTTGAGTGAAAGGCATTAGTGCACAAAAGCCGAAACCTTGGTGTTCATCACATAGCTTCAACTATATATCAAATTCAATTAAACACAATTTTTTCCATCAATCATATAAATTTCAAGTACAGAAATCAATTCCTGCAAATATCATAATTCATTAAAACTTAAAATAACATTCAAAAGCAAATAGCATACACCAAGTTTCATCATAAAGGTCCCATCAAGTATTAAGAAGCACATACACACGTTTTTCTTTTTTTTCTCGATGCAAGACATAATAAGAAACGTGTGACAATAATACGAAAATTGTTTCAATGCAATACAAAATATCCAAATATGCTGAAAAAGATTGTAAGCATGTTACCCCATACTTAAATCTCACATTGTCCCCAATATGAAAAATAAGAAGGGATAAAATAATACTTACAATGTAAAAGATAATGTAGGTCCTCTGGCGCGTCCTACTCCAAAGGTGGAGTTTTTACCGTCGGACGTCAAACCAAGAATCTCGGCCGAGATCCATCAATCTCAGGCCGAGATCTTATCCTCTTTCGTGAAATCTCGGTCAGCACTTTGGGGATCTCGGCCTTGATACTCCCGAGGTGGCCGAGATTTCATCTCTTTGCATGTAGTTCGTCCTTTTTCCTCCGTTCTTCTACCTTCTCACCTAGATCCTACAAAAAACAAAAACGCGCAAAAATGCAAAAGCAAAAGCAAAAGACACATACCTAACTCCGCAATAGAATTAGTTTAGGTGATTGGATGAGAATTGATCTACCGGGATGTCCGGTGTGCATTTCTTCAATCTTTGTCCGTTCACCTTAAAAATTCCGGAGTTCTCATCCCATACATCAACTGCACCATGGGGGTAAATCTTCTTCACAATGTATGGTCCTGTCCATCTTGACTTTAATTTTCCTAGAAAAAGTCTGAGCCTAGAGTTAAAGAGAAGAACAAAATCATCTTCCTTTAAGTTTTTCGACACAATATGTTTGTCATGCCACTTCTTTGTTCTTTCTTTATAAATCCTTGCATTCTCATATGTATTCAGCCGGATCTCCTCCAACTCATTGATGTTTAGCAACCGTTTTTCTCCAGCTTCCTTCATGTCAAAATGAAGCAGCTTCACTGCCCAATATGCTTTATGCTCCAACTCCACTAGCAGGTGGAAAGACTTCCCATAAACAAGCTGGAATGGTATAGTACCTATGGGAGTCTTGTATGTAGTCCTATATGCCCAAAGTGCATCATTGAGCTTTATTGCCCAATCTTTGCTAGAGCGAGACACTGTCTTCTCTAGAATTCCCTTGATTTCTCGATTTTAGATCTCTACTTGACCACTAGTCTGGGGGTGATATGGGGTTGCAACCTTATGAGTTACCCCACACTTAGACAAAAGAGCCTCAAAATTTCTGACTGTGAAATGCTTTCTTCCATCACTAATGATGATTCCAGGTGTGTCAAATCTAGGGAAGATAGTCTTATTAAAGAATTTGACTACAACCTTTGCGTCATTTGTGGGTGATGCAATGACCTCAACCCATCTAGACACGTAGTCAACGGCCAAAAGAATGTAGAGAAACAATGTAGCTTGTGACAGAACGTCGTGAAATAGAGCATGAAGCCCAATCCGAATCAGAAAAAGTAGTGAGAGAAAGTTGAGTGTTACCACGCAAAATGATACCACGACCAATCGAACCATGAACATAATCTAAAGTGTGATGAAGAGCTTGGAAATGAGCATAGGTATTGACAAACAAATTGTAGTCATTCTTGGACTGAACATAGTCAAGTTTGACAAGAACATCACTGAGCTTAGCAAACCATTGTCTAGAGGCCTGTTTAAGTCCACAAAGAGACTTTTAGAGAAGACAAACTTTGTTGTGAGGATTAGGAATACCTGGAGGAACTTGCATAAACACTTCTTCGTGTAAGTCACCATGAAGAAATGCATTATTGATGTCAAGCTGATAAATTGGCCATTTTTTGTGAGTTGCAACGATGATGAGACATCTAACAGTGGACATCTTAATGACAAGAGAATAAGTATCTTGGTAATCTACCATGTTGTTGATTATAGCCCTGAACCGTTCTAAGGAACCATCTAACTTGAGCGTTACTTTGAAGACCTACTTACAAGTGATAGGTATCTTTCCTGCAGGTAAGTCAACCAAAATCCAAGTACTATTTGAAGTTAATGCAGTAATTTCTTTGTTCATTGCTTCAACCCAACGAGGGTTCTTGGAAGCATGTTTGAAAGAAGAGGGTTCAAAATAAAGAATGGGAGAGGCTAAAAAGGCCATAGAAAAAGATGGTAAAGAAGTTGAGGTACAACAAAATTGTAAATCATCTAAAGAGGTTGCAGAGTAACAAAAATAGTCATTAAGATAAAGAGGTGCAGTGTGTAATGGAGATGATCTTCTAATTGGTGTTGGAGAGACAAAATCTGGTGTACTGGTTTGTGGAGGAACAGAGACTGGAATATCACATGAGTAAGAATCTGAAATTAGAGAATGATCAATGGGAGAGTGAATGATAATAGGTGTAGCATCATGTGATGAATGAGAGGAAAAATGGGTATTGGAAAAATCAGATAAAAAAGGTGGAAGAGTAGGCAAATTTTTAAGTGGTGGTATGGACATAAAGGGAAAAAAATTTCATGAAATGAAACATCACGAGAGATGACAATTTTGTTGGTGTTAATATTGAACATTTATAAGCTTTCTTTCCAAAAGGGTATCCAAGAAAGATACAAGCATTAGCTCTAGGTTGGAACTTATCTCGAGATCTTTTGAGTGTGTTCACAAAGCATAGGTAAGCAAAACATTAAAGGTGGGAATAGGAGGGTGATTTAAGAAATAAAATTTCATATGGAGATTTATTTTGTAGAGAAGGGAGAGGAGTACGGTTGCATATGTAGGTGGTTGTCAATAGGCTGTCACCCCAAAAAGTGATAGGAAGTTTGGAATGAAACATTAAAGATCTAGCAACCTCAAGTAGATGTCTATGCTTTCTTTCACAGACACCATTCTGTTAGAGTGTGTCAATACATGTAGACTGATGGATAATACCTTTAGATGCATAGAAAGTTGTAGCAAATAGGCCAACAAATTCAGGAGCATTATCTAAACGAATGAACTGAACTTTAGTCTGAAATTGGCTGTCAACAAGGCTAACAAAAGCTTGTAAAATAGAGAAGGCATTGTTCTTGGTAGAAAGTAAATGAGTCCAAGTTAATTTGGAGAAATCATCTACTATAGTCAGAGAGTATTGAAAGCCATTGTAAGTTTGAGTTTTGTAAGGTCCCCATGTATCCACATGAATTAATTGGAAATGTTTGACACTTGTAGATTTACTGAGAGGAAAAGAGGTTCTGCATTGTTTTGCCTTAGGACAAATGTTACAAACGGTGTGTAAAGGTTTGCAAAGGGGACCAATATAAGAAGACACGTATTTGAGCTGACCAAAAGACATATGACCAAGCCTATTGTGCCATAAAATAGTATCAGAAACACTCAAGCAAGTGTTATCTTGAGAATCATTACAATGTGACAAAGAAGAAACTGGAATTGTTTGTTGGACAAGACATGAAGAGCTCTCAAGAATATAGAGTTTGTTGTTGATTTACTAGCCACCAGTTTGCTCCTCGTGGAAAGGTTCTGAATGAGACAATTATGGGGAGTAAAAAGAATATGAAGGTTCATTTGTTGAGATAAAGTGATGACTGAAATGAGGTTAAAATGAAACTCAGGAATATTTAATACAATCTTCAAGATTATCTGTGGGGAAAGCTTGACAGTTCTCATATGAGCAATAGGAATGCAAGTACCATTAGGAATGGTCATGAAATGAGGATGGGATAAAGCTATGTAGAAAATAAAGAGGGAAAGGTTGGGAGTAATGTGGTCGGTAGCTCCATTGTCAAGAATCCAAGAAGAGTTGAAAGAATGATCAAGAAAAGAACTAGCATTATCTGCAAATATAGCAGCATTGGAAGGTGTGGATGAAGAACCAGATGAAGAAGATTGTTGATGGAGCAATGAAATGAGTTGATTGTACTGATCCATTGATAAAACTAGAGATTCTTGAGAAGGAGTACAGATAGTAGAAGAATCAGGTGCAACAACGGTTGCTAAATTACGAGAAAAATGAGGAGGCTGGGCTTGCAATTTGTAACATCTTTATGTGGAATGACCATTAATCTTGCAATGAGAACAATAATATGCTTATCGTTGGCGTTCTTTAGCTGCTTGAAGTTCTGGATGAAGTGTATAACACCGATCAATTGAATGTCCATATGTCTTACAATGGTCGCAATAGTAAGATCCTCGACCTTTGCCTCTGCCAGAAGATTGAGATCCTCGATCTCTGGAATTGTATGCCCTAGATTTGGTGTGAAATGCAGCGGAATCACTTGATATGGAAGAAGGATTGTGAATTTCATTTTGGCGTTCATCTTGGAGGAACAAGTTAAAACACTTCATCGATGTATGGGAAATGACGCATCAACAAAATAGATCGACGGACAGTGGTGAAAGACACAATGAGGCCCATAAGAAATTGCATGATTTGTTGATTCTTGATAATCGTTGCAATGGTGCATCAGTACCGCAAGAACACATGGGGATATCAATCAGTATGATATACCCATCCCAGAGCTTCTTGATTTCGGTGAAGAAGGCTGAAATGGCAAGATTACCTTGAGCAATAGTCGATAATTTGCGTTGGATCTGGTACATTCTGGCTTGATTCGATTGAGAAAATCTGGCTTTGAGTGAATTCCAGATTTCTTGTGCAGTCTCAATGTAGATCACACTTTCAACAATGTCTTTTCTAAACGAATGTAATAGCCAAGATATGACCATTCCATTACACCGTTCCCATTGAAGAACTGAAGAACTAGATGTGGTGGCGATTTAGGTTTTACACAGGTACCACCAACGAATCCGAGCTTATTCTTGGCAAGTAAAGATACCTCAACTGACCGCTTCCAATGGTGGAAGTTGTTGTCACATAATAATCGAGTAGAAAGAACATAATTCGGATGATCCGAATGATGTAAAAAACGCTCATCAGATGGATCAATAGAAAACTGTGATGAGGTATTTGAAAGAGGATCATCTGGATCGGATGTTGGAAAAGAAGAAGAAGGAGCCATGGAAGATTACGAAAATTAAAGCTTTGATACCATGTTATCAGACAGAGAAAGATGAATACACGTGATATATACCGAACAATGAAAGAGAACTTTTTACATCTGTGTAATACACTCTGAACAATACATTGCATATATCTCTATTTATATGACCTAGACATAGGGCTAGAAAGCTGAAACAATTATAAACCAACTATACTTTGACATATGTCTTCATTCTTTGTTTCATGGGTTTGATTTTTGGGTACTAAAGGTTTTTGTACCTGAAGATGTAGGTTTATTCAGGGCTAACCTTGCCTTTGTTATTTGTGTAGTTTGTGTTGCCAAATTTCATTTACGCTAGGTCCTTCTCGGTGTTTTACTACTCATAAAGTTGGACTTTTTTTCTTTAGTATAGTTAGATAATTTGTCCTCCCGTCATGTTCAAATTATGAAAGAGGAAACAGTTCTCAACCTTATCATACTGTCGTCGGAATCCCAATCCCACCGGGAAATTAAGCCCAAAAGTCCCTGTTGAATATCTCACTGCAGTTAGGTACGGAGTTTGCTATTATTTCAAGCTTTGCATTGACATAGTCACTTACCCTTAGTGTAGTATACAAAAGTCGGTAACTTTAGATATGTACTCTTGGATGCTTTGGCAGGTACACCTATTATTATGGTACTGACGTACTGTGTCATTTGATGCCTCTGTGTTTATTATAATCCATTACTTTTTTGAACCTAATGATAATATGTCATGGGTTTGTATTTACGTGAGTCATTAGACTCCTTTCATATTGGTCTAATTTGAACCTTCAAAATAATGAATGTGTGCTTCTTTCTCATTTGCGTTTCCAGCTTTCTTTTCGGTATGTTACCTCACCTACTTGGATGAATCAAGTATGATACAATGATCATAACATTTTTCAAACACCTTGAAGATTTTTTATAAATCACATGGAGATGGAAACAACCTAGAAGGTTACCGGTTACAAGCAAAATCATGGTTTTTCGCATGCTCTCTGATGGTTTTGATTTTATTTATTTTTATGTTGCTCTTTCATGCAGGTCCAAACTATAGGCATAGCCGGTGGTAATTCTAAGAAGAGTAGGGAGAAAATTAATTATCGTGGATTGGCCAAATACTTACAGAATGATGCTCAACCTTCCTTTCAAGGTCTCCGGTTGTCATTCTACTCATGGATCTAAATTGCTTTTCTAGATGGTAAATCCTCTAGAGACCCTGTGCCTGCCTATTGTTGATTATATCAAGTCACTTGGTGTTGATGTGCAACTTAATGCTCGGGTGCAAAAAATCGAGCTAAACAAGGATGGAAGTGCGAAGAATTTTTGCTTAACCAATGGAAGTGTGGTTAGGGAGGATGCATGTGTCTTTTCCGGTCGTGGTAGATATTTGATTATTTTGTTTTTCTATAATACGTGAATGTTTAAAGCTTCCCTTATAGTTATTCTGATGTAACTTCATAATGTGTAATTATTATCTGATGCATTACTTTGATAACTGTACAAATTAAATCTGCTTCAGCAAAACACACATAATTTGGTCATATTAACATATACACCAAACCGTACCTTATGGGTCGGTATAACACATTATTTTCCTGTGTGTTGGAAATTTAGACCAAAATCATTGTGCCCTTATTGTAGAAAGGTTTTGTAGTTGACAACTTGACAATGTGAGTGCTTCAAATTAATTGAAGATCTTGTTGCTTGCAACTTAAATAGCTTTACTTTGAGCATAATTTATTGACAGCACATTCATCATATGAAATCTGCGTATCAGTTATTTCACAATTCCTTGCACTGTGTCCTTATTTGGTTTCCACTGTACTTGCCTGTTTGAGAGAGTTAGAAATTTTAAAAAGATACGAATAATTACAATAGGCTAAACAAATAGATGGTAGAAAAAGTTACAATAAGAGCATTGGATTTCAGACCCATATTAGAGCAAGACCGACACCAAAACAAAACTTTGGGTTTTCAATTCACTCACCAGTAGATACAATTGATGAAAAAACGCCGCTCAAACCGAACAAATAAAATCAATAAGGAAAGTTGCTTCAAGTGTGTAGAATACTAGAAGAAGACAACCCGTGTTTTTGGCAGAAATTTCAAAGATGTGCAGCTCACGTGGAGTAAATCTCTTTGAGGCGAGGGATGTCTCTGTAGTTACGATAATGATTCAAAAGGGCAAAAATAGTTTTGTATTCAAGTGCTTCTTAAGCTTGTCGAATTTAGTGATGTTATTGAATATTAATGGCTTCTACTTGCACGGTGGTTCATTGGTTGGTATCATGTCACCGTATTCCAGGAATTAGCTAATTGGATATAGTTGTCGTGACATTAGTTCACTAAATTCAATACCGAAGATATGTTATCTTCTTTATGGTTCATAGGTGTAAGGTATAAAGTATAAATTTTGATTTCGAGGAGTTGAAAATCTTGGTCATGATCGCTTGCCTAAGATTGTTCATTGTTCCATTAAATCAAGCAAATTGTTGCTTGCTTCATACATGGCGGCTCAATTGAACCCGTACTTTGCACGTTTGCATAATCATGCGGATACATAGCGCTGGGGTAACAATCAATAACCAAACATGAACTTAGTTGATCGTTAATGTTATGATATGCTTATTATGCATTGTTTTCTATTCATTTCAGACTACGTGTATTCATTCAAAGCTACCAATAAGAGCCACATATAAATCATGGGGATCATATTGATGGAGCTCGTCAACGGCAAGATGCCAAGTAACGAAACTTTTTGGGTCTACATGAATATGGTGGGATGTGTGGAACTCCTTCAACCGTATGACAAACTAGCTGCGTTTTAGGCGCTCGACTGCTCGAGATTAAGTTGATGTACACCAACGTATCCTGCCAAGAGGCCTTCGTCAAGACGAGTTCGCACGCGGTGACACTACTAGTATAATGTAAAAGAAGATGAATGGAGCCAGCCGCCTTTTCTTCATTCTTTATACATATATACATTTAAAATTGAAAAAAATGAATGAAAAGCTTCGGCAACCATAATATTTGATGTAATGTCCGAAAGAACTTATGTGTAACGATTGGATTAGGGTTGCTGTCTTATGAATACACAAGATGGTCTAATTTATGTCATTGTCCTACCACTGCTCCACCATTACTTAAAAAGCATATACATGAAATAATTTCATTATTATTAGAAAAATGAGTATACTCGGGGACCCTTGATTTAGTTTAGCCAATGGTATATGCATTTGACATAGTTGTTGCTACCATTCTCAGGGTATCAACGAGGTTTCAACAAACTATACATGTGCATACATACTCTACTATTCAATGTTTGTTCCCCTCGTTAGTTGGTTTTTTATTTATTATAGGTTTATGATTTATAATTTTTTATATTAGTATAATGTGATCTTACAAAGATACCAAGGAGAGATCAAGTACAACCATCTTTGAAATCATTGGACTCCATGATTTTTGAAATCATGGAGTTTTGTGATATGAACTGCGGATTAGATAATAGGGCAATAACCTAGTTTACCATATTCACATTATTCTCTATCCTATTTTATCTTGTGTATTATCTCCTACCTAAGTTAGGTTTATTCTTCTTCCTTTGTTAGTCATCATTCTTTGATCATAGAAACTCCTTTGTGTGTATATATATGTATGTTTATCAACCTTAATAAATTATCTTTCGTAATACCTTTCATGGTATCACAATAGTAATCGCTCCTCTTTTTATTTTTTTTCTCCTCCTCGTCCTCACGATTTCTCACTCAACAACCATCCCTAATGAACATGATGCAACTAATCCCTTTGTTGTTGTAACCTTCCCAAACGCCACCAAGCTCACCACAACCAATTACCATTCTTGGAAACTACAACTTGAGGCAATCCTTGGCGGGTATGGATTGTTCAAGTTCCTGGATGGATCGTACGATGCTCCAACCGACACTACCAACCCAGCCTATATGTCATGGATCAGGCAGGATATAATCATTTTTGGTGCCATTGTTGGCACCATCTCACCATCTCTCACTCACCTAGTTAAACGGAGTCACCACGTCCAAAGCCGCCGGGGGAGGTTCTTGCCAAAACCTTCGCAAACCCTACTCGTGGCCACATCAAAACAACTCAAAGATCAACTTCGACGTCTTGTCAAGGGATCTTCCTCCATTATTACCCATATGCAGTCTATCCAAAGAGTTGTCAATGATCTTGCTATGCTTAGTAAGCCCATGGACTCTAAAGACATCACGGATCAAGTTTCTTGAAGGTCTCGACTCCGACTACCAGTCGGTTATTGATACCGTCCATGCACGAGATTCACCAATATCCTTTGCCAAAACTCATGGAAAAGCTAATCAACAAAGAACTATATCTCCATCACAGGCCCGCACCGACCACATTCCTTGATGTTGCCAATGCTGCCACCAGAACACTTTATCGCCCTTCTACAAATGCTCACACCAATGCTACCAACAAACCTCCATCCAAAACCATACCTTGGCAAATGTCAATGATGTGATACGGTTGGGCACTCCCTCTCTCGTTGCTCCCTCTTTCAGCGCCTTCACCCCCACCATTCGTCTCCCACCTCTCCCAGCCACACACCTCATCTACTCAACCACCTTCTCATCAAGTGAATGCTACTACCCTTTTACCCACACCAGAAAATGACCGCTTCCAACTGGCTCCTTGACACCGGTGGAACGCACCATGTCACTACCGATCTCCAAAACCTCTCTACACACTATCCCTATGATGGCTCGGATGAGATCGTAATTGGTAATGGATCAGGTTTATACAACTTTTAAACTAGACTCACCTCTCTCTCTCTTCTTCCTCTAAATCTCTCTCACTTAAAAAAGGTCTTACATGTTCCAAAGATGCATCGCAACATCATTTAAATTCATAAACTTTGCAGTGATAACAATGCTCTTATTGAATTCTCACCTACCACTTTTTGTGTCAAGGATCTTCACACAAATCAACCCTACTGGAAGGCAAATCTAGGCATGGTCTATATGAAGTTCCAATCACGTCTCCTCATGTCCTCTTGTGCTCACATCCACCCTTCCATCAAAAATTTGGCATCACAAATTTGGTCATCCATCGGCCAAAAATTTTTAACTTTTATCCACCAAGTCTCTTGAAGTTGTTTATTAGAATGTTTGGACTTCACCATTGTATTCTTATGACAACTACAAATATTATGTGATCTTTGTCGATCACTTCTCTAAATATACTTGGTTATATCCTCTTCAAAAAAAATCCAACACTAAAAAGTCTTCATTCGATTTAAAACACTTGTTGAAAAACATCTCAAACACACTCTTCTTACTCTCTATTCTGATAATAGAGGAGAGTATCTTGTGTAAGAGCCTTAGTTTTGGAGCCATTTTGGCCTTAGCGGCCCCGCGGGTTTGTGGAGCCGCTCCTGCGGCTAGTGTAGTGATCCGCCCCTGCGGCCAGGAAATTCCGCCCCTGCGGTTTCTTGCGGCTGCAGCCGGTTTTGTTGACCCTTTGACTTGTTCTTTACTCTTTACTTCCTTCCTTCTTAAGCCTCGTCCTTGGCTGGATCAAGGGTTTCTTCTTCACTTCATTTCCAGCTTCTCACGTTCTTCTTTCCATCCTTTCCCTTATTGATCTTGCTTGAGCTTTCTTGAGTTTGGAGGAGTTTGTGTGGCTTTAATGGTTGATGATGTTGTATGTTGTTGTTGTAGCTGTGAGCCAGTTTGTGAGCGTTGACAGTGTGTGGTTAATCTTCCTTGCAGCTTAGGACCACAAGTGTGGTTCTTCTTCTCTTCTTTCTTTCTTTGATTCCATCTTCCTTAGCTTAGGATTATATGTATGAAATGTAGATTGATGTTAGAATGTGTATGTATATGTATGTGTGTGGCTTTGGAATGGAGAAGACGTGAGTTGATCACTGTGAAGAGTGAAAGAGAAGTCGGGACTCTATGTTCTGTGGAGTCGCTGCCCTGCGCCAGCGAGACGCCGCCCCCGCGGGACCCTTGTCACCGCACCACGCCCGGAAGCTGCGCCCCCCGCGCGCTACGGTCCCAGCGCCTGCGCCCGTGTCTGCGTTTGCCTGCGGATTGCCTTATTCCGCCCCCCTGCGTCTTTCCGTTCCGCAGGTGCGTCTTGTACAGGATCTACTTAGAGTAGTATGATCCTTTCCTTTCCTAGTATGAG
>NCTC01003660.1:0-46567 GCA_002319775.1 Fagopyrum tataricum | reverse complement strand
TGCACCGTCGCCGCCCGCGCCTGGAAGCCGTCGCCCTGCGGGATCCGTGCCAGCAACGCCCGCTGCCGTGCCTGGCGTGTGCCTGCGTTGCCTGCGGCCCTTTGTCACCGCGCCACGGCTGAGCTTGACTACGCGCCTGCGGGTGTGCTGTTCCTCCCTGGTCTCTTGTGTCACGCAGGTGCGTCTTGTCCCGGGTCTACCTAGAGTTAGGTAGATCCTTTCCTTTCCTAGTATGAGCGGGTTAGTAGCATGCTAGGCTATATGTATGAGGTATAGAACGATGATGAGTAGTTATCTTTACCGTGCTTTGAGGTTTATGCCGGTTATGGCTTTGAGGTTTATGAGTTAGGATATGATCCTTATGGATCCCTTGGGTCTAGGTGTGACCCTTTGATGGATATGAGTCTAATGATATGTTATGCCTTGATATTAGGCGTGTTGTCCTCCGGATTGGAGTGGACGTATTGAGAGTTGATCGTGGTTGAGTTTACTCCTGAGGTTGAGGTAAGTCCATAGGACTTACTTAGCTACTATCCTTATATTGGATGTATGCTTGAGTGGTGTTTGTTATATGCTTTGTAGCATGCGATATGGTTCATTACCGACCTATGTTATATTGACCGCCCATTGTAGTGGTTGTGACAACTTACCGTAGTGGAGTCTGGGAAGTTCTCTGTAAGCTAGTTAGACCTGGTATACGGGAAGGGCACTACCACTCCATATGGTATACGGGAAAGTGCGCTGATACCACTCCAGCTAGCTATTGCACGCAGAGGCGAGGGTTATATACATTCCTCGTGTCACATATATTCATATACATCTATTTATACGATTGAGTGATTGGACTTATTAAAGATAATAAACCGGGTAAATGTGTGAAAGCATGTTGATATGTTATAATTTTGATGTGTGTTTGTGCTCTAGCATCTTCTTATATATGTGTATGGTTAGCTAACGGTTTTATACCGTGTTGTAGATCCTTTGCAGGTTAGGAGAGCTGCAGAGTGATCCAGAGGGGTGATCTGCTGAGGGCTCCGTACACTGGGCGATATCGTGGGATATGGGTTATTTATGTTGTACGGATTTATGTTTTGACTTTGTACTCAGCAGTACTCTGTATTACTTTTTGATATATATATATATATATATAGTTTTATGTTTTGTTTTAATCTATATGTGCCTTGTTGTAAGATTCAGTGAACTTGTTGTCAGGCTAGGGTCAGGATCCATTGTGAGATCCTAGCCCAGTAGCACCTCGAGTCCTACGAATTTGGGGTGTTACATTATATACCTCTTTGTATTGATTGGAATTGATAGTTAATAGTTTGATAAGGTTGGAATTAATAGTTTTTTAGGCTAGTGAAAATATGTGCTTATATACCTCTTTGTACTGAACTCAGGGGTCCAAATAGAGAGTAAGTCCCTCTTGGCCTTATCTCTCTGGATTGACTAAGTAGGGGAAGTAGGCTTGTGAAAATTTGGGCTTATTATACACCTCTTTGTATTGATAATTTGTTAGGCTGGAATTAATAATTTTTTAGGCTAGTGAAAATTTGTGCTTACCTCTCTATATTGAATTCCTGGATCATTTGTTCTGATGATTTTTGTAATTCAGTTTCTGATTTTTTATTGTTTTTGGTTGTTCAAGTTTTTGATGGGCAATATGTCTTTTCTGATTACTGGTTGTTTTTTCTAATTATTGCTTATCTCTCTTAATTGACTAGTAAGGGAAATAGGCTAGTGAATATTGTGCTTGTATACCTCTCCTGTATTGACTACTAGAGGTTGGAATTAATAGTTTTTTAGGCCTAATGAGAATATGTGCTTATATACCTCTTTGTACTGAACTCAGGGGTCCAATATAGAGAGTTATACCCTCTTAGCCTTATCTCTCTGGATTGACTAGAAAGGGAAGTAGGCTTGTGAAAATTTGGGCTTATTATACACCTCTTTGTATTGATAGTTTGTTAGGCTAGAATTATTAGTTTATTAGGCTAGTGAAAATATGTACTTACCTCTCTGTATTGAACTCCTAGATCATTTGTTCTTTTGATTTTTGTAATTCAGTTTCTTTTTTTTATATTGTTTTTTGTTGTTCAAGCTTCTGATGGGCAATGTTTTTTTTTCTGATTATTGGTTGTTGAATTGGTAGAATTTCTGATTTCACGGTACAGTGTAGATGGAGGAGAATAATGTCTCACAACTCGAACTAGGGGTCCAAATTTTGTCTGGAATGATGAACTTGTCAGACTTCTAGATACGATATTAATTGAATTCCAAAAAAAACGGGAGCAAGCAACCGTACAATTGGAAGGATATTACTACTACGTTTACTAGTAAGATTGGGAAGACTGTGTGAAGATTTATGTAGGAATAAGTACGAGTCGATGAAAAATGAATACAAGGCTTGGAAACTGCTTAGAGAATCATAGACGGGTTTAGGTTGGGATGAAACAACTCGTACGATCACGGCTTCTAATGAATGGTGGGATAGGATCATAGGAAGATCAAGGTAATTTTCACATGTTTTGAATTATGTTTTTCAATGACCATGTGAAAATAGATGTCTTTATAACTTGATGTTTTTTAAATGTGTTATAGGAAGATGTTAACCGTAAGAAATTCAAGAACATGGGAGTGGACGTCGAGTATGAAGAGATGTTAACAACGCTCTTTGCTGGAAATATAGCAACTAGTCGTCTGGCCATGTCATCTGGGATGGTTCATCAATCAAGTCCGGAGCGTGTGTCGCTTGCAGACGATTTGGACTTAGCTGAAGAGGATGGAGACGGTGGTGATTTTTTTTTCGTAACTTCGTTGGCACTGTCAATGAAGGTGGAAGATCTAGCTACTCATAAGTACCAGCAGACATGAATTATGATGCAGTGCATACTACAAAACTTCCTCCGCTACCTACAATTACCAAGGTAAAGGATCCGGAGAAGAGAAAAAGAAGACAATCAGTTGACTCTTCCAAGTTGGAAGCATTTCTAGGACATTCAAAAGAGAACAGTGACCGGTAGGTAGCACTCTTCGAAGAAGAGGTTACATCTAAAGGAAAGGAGGAGGAGAAAATTACTAAGAGAGGATTGGAAATTGTTGACCGGATGGTAAACAATAATTTGATCGAGGAAGGAAGTCCACTGTGGTGTTTTATAATTTTAAAGACTAACTCAAGAAAAGTTATGAATATAATGCTGAATTTGGCAGATGATGAGAAAAGAGTCAAGTGGATGAAATGGGAGCATGAGCGTTTTTGAATGATCAAAATTGTGTAGTTGGAAACATATCTGGTTGATGTTGCATTTTAAATCTCTTTGTACTGCCGTTTATTACGTTTGGATTTATGTTGCTAGTTCTTTCCTATTTTCGTGTAGTTGGAAATATATTTGCTTGAATGAAAACTTTTCACGTACTTGTTACGTCATTTCCTAATTTGATGTGCATAAATTTACAGGTTAGGTACAACTTCGAACATGTCAAGTGCTAGTGATGACAGTGACAACGACTTGTACTCTCAGCAAATTGATGCTATAAAACTTATAGCAACACATGAACATTTGCAAAGGCAAAATGTCGTTATGGCAGATCATTTCTACAAGCACATATACAAGGAGCCTTGTTACACTACGTATGATCGGGGATAATTATTCATGAAGGAGATCTTGAGCGGTCATCACATTCGGACAATCAACATGTTTAGAATGGACGCCAAAGTTTTCTCATGTTTGTGAGATGAGTTAGAGCAGAATTACGGCCTCACGGCATCTACAAAAGTTTCGGTAATTGAGAAGGTAGGGATATTCCTATACACTCTTCCACAGGGGAGCTCGGTTCGTGTTGTTGTTGAGCACTTTCAAAGGTCTACGGACCGTACATCGCGCATTCCACAGCGTACTGAATTCCATTACCGGTCGTGTCCATGAAGGTCGTGGACTTGCAGGTGATGTTATCCGTCCCCGGAATCCAAATTTTCCTAAAACACCAACACACAATGCAGCAGACCCAAGATATCAAGTTTATGTTCAGGTACATAACTTATTGCAAAAAAATGAGTGCAAAATATTTAACACTAATAGACTGTATGTCGTTCTCATTTAGGATTGCATTGGTTGTCTTGACGGCACACATATTAGTGCATGCATCCCATAAGTGTCACAAATTCCTTTTGTTGGTCGGAAACATACGGTGACATTTAATGTCCTCGCCGTATGTGACTTTAATATGCTATTGACTTTTGTCTTGTCCGGATGGGAAGGGTCTGCTCATGATGCAAAGGTTCTCAATAATGCCATTTGCAACCCCGACCTCCAGTTCGCACTTCCACCACCAGAGAAGTATTACCTTTGTGACAAGGATTACCCAAATAGATTGGGTTTCCTAGTTCCATATTCGAAGATCAGGTATCATTTGAATCAGTTTGATAATGAGCCACCAAGAAACAAAAAAGAGGCATTCAACCGGGCACACTCTTCTCTAAGAAGTTGTATCGAACGTTGTTTCGGAATCTTAAAGAAGAGATGGAAGTTGTTGGCTACAATGCCATGTTACCCGGACTACACTCAAGTTAACATTCATATTGCTTGTTTCGCTCTACACAACTTCATTCGGTTATACTCAGGGTACGATGACTTGTCGGAAGATGAAGAGGAGATGCCAACGACAAACCAGGAGGAGGCAGAAGATGAAGAGGGCAACAATGGAAACGGAAGAGGAATGACAAATATTCGTGACCGTATTGCTTCGGCAATATAGAATGCTAGTAGGAGTACGTATCAATAGTTTGGTAGATTATCTTCAAAATGTTGTAATGACTCTAGAACAATATTGTGTTAATTTGCTTTATTTTCCAAGTACTTAGCTATTCCTAGTTCTTAGTGCATATGATCAAAAAACTCGTTACTACAGAAGTCAGAATGACATTTTCATTGCAAAAGTTCGCTTTATGTTCTTACATCCAAGTAGTCACTGAGAAACAACTGACATACACAACAAGTACTGATACATGCGTAACAAGGTTAATAGTACATGAAATACACAACAAGTGCTACCCCGATAACTAACCCCCATACAAAAGCATTAAAACATTCTCGAGATTGAATCTGCTTGTTTTTTCTTTCTCTTCAGCAAGTTTCCGCCTTAGTGACTCAATAACATTTGTGTTTTCCCTCTCACACATGCCTAGTTCTCGGACTTTATACTCCAATGTTTTCTTAAACTCACGTGACCCTTCGACATACTCCTGCAGTACTTCAGAGTTGGGGATATCAGCAAATGTGCACCTCAACATCTCATCTTCAGCTACATTATCGTTTGGCATAGATAGCCCACCATGTGTCCAATCAACATAGTTTGGATCTCTGCTGTCACAGCTAGAGTCGTACGACATAATACCTATTGAAAAATACACTAAAAAAATAGAAATCAAGAAATAACATAAAAATCCTGAGATAAATTTAGATATGAAGCCGATTGTAAAATAAGAATTGTAAAGTAATAATGCAATATTCCATAATTTATTTCCACTCATCTGCAATGTTAGCTTATAGTCACTAACTCACACCCTCCAACTACCATGTACCTTGTTTCAGAGTCTCAATTTCAAACACTATTCATTTCTTTGACAGTATTCTTATTCAATTCACATTTGTAATCTCAAAGTATATGCACAATTTGCTTTCAAAGCAAACTATTATAGAGACCAAAGGAAGAAAAAAGAGAGAAGAATCACACAAGAGCAATATAAGATCAATTGATGGTAGGTAATTGAAACAAAAGAGAGAAGAATCATTTCTTTGACAGTATTCTTATTCTATGTTTTCCATCTCACGCAACTCACGAAACAACTGTTATTTCCATGTTCTTATATTTCTTTAACAATATTCTTATTCAGTTCACATTGATCTTGTGAAGCCAGAACATTTTGCAAACAGCAATATAAGATCAATGGTAGGTAATTAAAACAGAAGCCAAAACATCTTGCAAATAGCAAAATAAGAACATGGAAATAGCATCTTCCTAAGGAATATAAAAAAAATCTTCATAAGGCATAAAAACATCTTCATATGGCATAAAAACAGCAATATAAGAACATGGTAATTGATCTTATGAAGATGTTTACTACTTGCTATTGACATCACTGCTGCAATATTTTCCTACCAAAAGGGCAACAACAATCGGTATTGTCATCTTTTTACAATCAGCAATTCACAAAAAGAACATCACTGCTGCAAGATTTTCCAACCATAGAGATAGAAGACTACTGAAAGAGAGAAGATAACGATAGAGACAGAAGATTAACAAGGGCAACATTACACAAGCATAAAGACAGAACATCACTGCTGCAGCATTTCACAAGCAGCAATTAACAACCTTGCAAGTAGCATTTTCGAACCATAGAGACAGAAGATTAACAAGGGCAACAACAATCCTGTTGTGATCTTTCAACGAGTTACTTCAGAAATAGAGAGAAGAAGAGAAGACAAAACGTTTTGTGGTTTTACTGCACAAACCTTGCAGCTAGGGTTTTCAATATACTTTGGTGGATAATGAATACAACCCTAAACCTATCTATTTATAACCATAAATAGATAAAATCCTCTATAAATAAATAGAGTCCTATAAATAGATAGAATCCTACAAATAGATAGAATTCCTTATAAATAGATAGGATTCTATAAATAGATAGAATCCTCCAAGGGGGGCGGAGCCCCCCGCACCCCTGTCGCCCCGGGCCCATTAATCCATAGGCCCAAAATATGTTTTTCCTGGCCCATTGTATCAGTATACCTAGATTTATTGTCTTATTATAACAATCTCCACGTTGACAACATAATCTAATACAAAAATTGGAAACACACATACAACTTCAGGATCTTGTCACCAGATCCTCCTTGTTTCTCTTGACAAGGGGCTTTCTCACTCATCTAACAACGAGTGACATGAACCAAATCCAAGCAATGCTTGAATTTGTCTGCGGTAACTAGTTTGATCTTCATATCAGCTGCATTATGAGAAGTGTGCACCTTCTCTAGGATGATCTCACCAAAAGCTTCTAGCCGTGCCTTGTACCTGATGCCTTCTTTCTCTGAGATGTCTTGTTTTTTCTTGAACACCCATTTGCATCCTATTGCCCTCTTACCTGCTGGAAGAGGAACCAACTCCCACGTCCTGTTCTTGTGAAGAGATTCCATCTCCTCAGCCATAGCACCTACCCATCCTTCTTTCTCCTGACTATGAATAGCCTCTCGAAAGTTGGATGGATCATCTGTGCAAATGGCTAGAGCATAATTAACCATCTCCTCAAAACCATATCTTATAGGGGCCCTTGTGATGCGTCTGCTTCTGCCAGAAACAAGACTCTCAACCTATTGCTGATCTACATCATGCTCCCCACCAGCTGGTGTAGGTGTGCTAGAATCTGAAAGCTCCACCTCCACTGCTGATCTGGATTCAGTCTTTGTAACTGTAGGTTTCTCAACTTCCTTCGCATGTAGAAGCATTGCCTGCTCATCAAATACAACATCTCGACTGATCATCCGTTTCTTTGCAACAGGATTCCAAAACTTGAAACCCTTCACACCTTTCTCATAACCCAGAAAAATGCACTTCTTAGACTTTGCATCCAGCTTTGTTCGCTCATCACCTGAAATCAACACATATGCTGGACTGCCAAAAATTTTCAAATTTGATAAGTTTAAATCAGATACAGTCCATACCTCCTCTGAAACCTTCCCGTCAAGAGAAGTCCGGGGTGATCTATTTATCAAATAGACCGCCATGCTTACTGCCTCTGCCCAAAATTGCTTTGGAAGCCCTGCATTCAATCTAAGACACCGCGCTTTTTCTTCAATGGGCCGATTCATCCTCTCAGAAACACCATTCTATTGTGGTGTGACAAGCGTATTTCCTAATGTCGTTATTATAAACTTATCAAGTTAAATCCGAACTTAATACTAACCAATGTATAGTGATTAAGTAAGGGTCGAACCCAAGGGAGTTTTATCGAGTTTTTATTATTTTAAATATTGATTTGGTAACAAAGGGGGGGGGGATTTGGATTCAAATAAAACAAAACAAAGACAATTATAAAGTTGGTGAAAAGTTGATTTAAA
This sequence comes from Fagopyrum tataricum, assembly GCA_002319775.1. Taxonomy (NCBI): domain Eukaryota; kingdom Viridiplantae; phylum Streptophyta; class Magnoliopsida; order Caryophyllales; family Polygonaceae; genus Fagopyrum; species Fagopyrum tataricum. The sequence continues at coordinate 38,453 of NCTC01003660.1, read as the reverse complement.
GAACTACACTAGGTTGGATCTTAGCATACATACTACTTGGTTGATTCTTTTTTATAAGTAATTCACCGATGTTCTCATCTTGATCGTAGATATGTGTTAAGCCAACCGGCATTAACACAACTTAACTAGTAATTTAATCCGTAAACCTACAAGATTAAAACACAAGTTAGCATTCTAATAAAGATAAAGAGATATAAAGAAGAATAAAACAACCCGTTAAATCTTTCTTTATAGTTATTTTCCTTTCCCTTAGATAATCGCAACCAGTTTTTACCTATGGGTTTGCTACTAGATTAAGGACCCGAACCCGGAATCAATTAATCCTAGCATTTTGCATGCATTAGTACACTTAAGGTGATCAATCTAAGTGGATAAAAACATGCAAACATAAGTTAAAGATCAAGGAAAATAACACAAAGGATAATGAACTTAAACTTATATTAGAAGAACTTACAACCAAATAGTAATGTAGCTTCAATCAACCCAATGTAGCCAAGGGAGCTTAGAAACTCATTACAAAAGACACTAGGAAATATAGAGGTTTTTGTGTGGAAAATGAGATGAAAATAGTTATAGCCAAGGGCTCTATTTATACTACAAAATGCATTAAAAAGGAGTAAAGAGGTTGTGCAAACAGCCACCATTAAGAATGGATTAAAGAGGTTGTGCAAACAGCCACAATTAAGGCCTTAAAGTTGTCGAAAACAGCCGAGTAAAGTCCTCTGACGCTAACCCGCACCCGAGACCAAGGGCACCGCAGGGGCGGTTTAGGCAAAAACATTCCATCTTCTTCTTGGCCGCAGGGGCGGCTAGACATTCCCGCGGGGACGGGTTCTTCAATGCTCTTTGAAACGTCTGACTCTTTAACTTCGGGCGTTTCTGGTGAAGATCCGCAGGCGCGGCCCAGAGTCACCGCGGGGGCGGTGACAATGGCTCTTCGGCTTCACAAGGCCGCTGGCAAGGGCGTTGGGGCGCCGTCTTCGCTTCTTCAGGATGGGTCACCGCATGGGCGGCCAGAGGCGGCCGCGGGGGCGGTGACAGGCCCTTCTTGGCCGCGGGCGAAGGCGCTGGCCGCGGCGCTCGTCATGGGACTCCAGGGTTGTCACCGCAGGGGCGGTCAGAGGCGGTCGCGGGTGCGGTGACATGCTTCGTTCGGCGCAGGTGAGGCCGCTGGCTGCGGCGCTCGGCAAGGGTGTCACCGCAGGCGCGGTGACACTTCTCCGCGGGGGCGGTGAGGCACCAGAAACTTGTCTTCGTCTCTTTCTTCAACTCCTAAGTGTTGCTAATACCTTCTTTTGCTTCATTTTGACTCTTTTATCTGGATCAAGGCATTAGCAACATAATATGACTCGAAAACATAAAAACGACTCTAAAAACTACCTAAATTGATAGTGATTCCATCACCTATCAAACTCCCTCATACTTAGACTCTTTACTCGTCCCGAGTAAACAATGCATCAAACAAATCACCACACAAGCCTCAGGAAATATGGTGTAGTAGAAAAGATGAGGAACAAAAGAAGAAAAAAAATGACCAAAGAAAGTGAGAAAAGAGAGAAAAGAAAGAAAATGTGAAAAACTACCATCCTTACTGCTCCAAGAGTGACCTACCCGGACATCCTTCTTATTGACTCCCCTTCTTATGTCGCCAACGCCGGAAGGAGAACCTACACTCAGTATCGCTCATTTTTCCAAGGAGCCCTTTCGGGTTTTCACCTTGCCACTCTTCTTCTTTTCATGATGATCTCACAAAAATCTCACATCCCTCAAGTCCAATTTTTCCCCAACCTAGAGTTGGTCGGACTACCTTCTTTTGCCTAAACCGCCCTCTCGGGTTTTCGGTTTATCCAAGGATTTCTTGCCTTTTTCCTCAATTCTTTGGCTTTTTCTTTCTTTTTTCTTTTTTTTATAACACAAATGAAACATGAATTACAATTAGGATTTTTAAAACAAACTCAAATGACTAGAAATGCATGATAAGTACCCTCCCTCATACTTGAAGAACGCTTTGCCCTCAAAGTGTGAAAATGAAAGCAAAGATAATATGTGGAGAAGGGCAAAAGAAGAAGCTCACTAATGGGATGGTCCGGCTGGACCATCCGGACCGTGCTCCGGAGGATACGGGAAGTGGCTAAAAAAGTGCTCCTGACGCTGGTACAAGCCGTCAAGGCGGGCCTGCTGCACGTCCATCCGAGCTCCGAAAGAGGTCTCAAAGTTGGCTTGCCAAGCCAACTGCTGATCCTCCATCCTCCTCTGCTGAGCCTCATGCCAAGCATCCTGACGCCGGTCAAAATGCTCGGTCATCCTCCTCTGCTGAGCCTCCTGCCAAGCATCCTGACGCCGGTCAAAATGCTCGGTCATCCTCCCCTCAAAATCTGTCTGCCACGCCTGCTGCTGCTGGAGCATAGATGTCTGGTAGCCGGTCTGCCACTACTGATGTTGCGTGGTCAGAGCCTCCATCTGAGCTAGCAGACTGGCGTGTGAAGTGTCATCCTCCTGTGCCGCGGTGGCCATCTCCTCATCATCATCATGAATGGGCATGTGGTCCTCATGTCGGACCCTGCTGGAGCTCGCCGCATGCCGCTCAATAACGGCGACCTGTGATCGCCTCGGTACGTAGGGGTCAGCGGCAATGTAGAGATCGGAGAGCTCATCTCCTAAAGGTAGCGGCAGGGGTAAGTATGTGACGTGGCTCCCATATGTAAAGGACAACTAGAAGAGGTTCTCACCATCCCTCCTCGGGAGCTTGCAGCGCCGTAGAAGAGCCTCGTCGTAAGATGGGATTGCCAACGCATCCTCCAGCTCGGTCAGGTCCATGACCTGCTCTGCAATCAGGAGATGATCCCACCTCCAAAAATGTCACGTGGCTCATTCTTCCTAATCCGCTTCAAAGTGGTAAGGAAGAGTGTGATCCAATCCGGCACGTTGTCACATGCCGCGACACAAGCATAAAGCAGTGGGAGGTCCTTGAGGGCCACCTTGTTTACCTCCTTGTGTCCACAGAAGACACACATAATTATCTTGGATAGGAGCCTCAAACAGGGGTGAGTGAGTTTGTTGTTGTACTCACCCCCCGTTTGAAAGTCGGAGCCGGTAGCCGCTCGCCAAAACTCCACCAAATTTGGTGTAGGAGCTCCCTCCCACCATTTTTCCGAAGGGTTCTTAGAAACCCCGAAAGCCTCCTGTAGCTGAGAGAAATTGACCGTATATTTCCTCTTGTTGAACTTGAAGGTGAGGCCGACACAAATGTGGTCCTCTAGCTCCATACTAAATGTGGCCACAAGCTGTCTGGTCAGCTCTGGGTATGTTCGGGCACTCCTTCCCAGGAATTCCCCGAGCCCAGCATTGCTCAGAAAAGACTGCATGCTTTCCAACATGCCCAACCGCTCTAAGGTCGGAATGTGCAAAAACCGAGTTGCAAAGACTTGTCGGTTTTGCACAATCTCATATCGAGCCTTTTCCCTATCAGTCATCTTATATTTTCGTGTTGTATCCATTCTAATCACAATTCCAATCAAAAGAATTAGAATTTCACAAAGGAAAAATAAGTGGACGACCTTTTGTTGTTTATCCGCAGGGGCGGTTTGAAGACCTGTAGGGGCGGTGAGGCGTAGGGGCGGTGAAGCGTGGCCGCGGGGCAGGCGAAGTCTGGGAACGAAACTCGTGACACAACGCGTGTGGCCGCTCCTGTGTCGTTTCTCCGGCGTCCGTTGGTGCTTCGACGGTGGTGACGGGTGGTTTTGGATGGTGGTGAGTGGTGGTGATAAATTAGGTGCAGCCGGGGTGGAGGGAGGAGCAAACCGAGGTGGCGCAGGGGCGGGCGATGGTGGCACAGGGGCGTGATAGCGCAGGGACGGGCTTGACGCGGCCTGGGCGTGGTGAGGGTTTTGTGAATGAGAGTGTTTTTCGGGTAGATATGTGAGGAAGAGTGATAGAGGTGGGTGGGATATGGATTTAAAACCCGATCCAATTTTTTTTTTTCTGTGTAAACCGTAGGGGCGGGGTTGTCACCGCAGGTGCGGTGACAAGGGAAGCGGAGACACAGGCCCAGCGCTGGGTGCGGGCGGAAAGCTCGTCAAGGGAAAATCCCGCGGTGGGTGGTTCTGTCTCGGGGGGCGGTGACAGCTTTGTGCTTGCGCTGGCTCAGCGCCGGGGGGCAGGCTGGGGAGTGTCACGCGGGGCGGTGACATTGTCCGCGGTGCGGTTTTCTTGACAGAACGTCAAACCTCTTCTCTTTATTTTCTCGGGTTGCTCCCGAGCAGCGCCTTTGTTTTACGTCGTTGGCTCGACGTAAGGCCTCTGATCATGCCTCAATGACCTCTCCCGGATCAATTGCTTGATGTGGAGAGCTCGTTCTTCGTTTCCGTTCATGATACGAGCGTTTCTCTTCTCTCCTAGATCTTCCTTGCTCGTTTCAGTTGGAGGACTTTCCATTCCGTGCTGAGTATCCTGCAAGATGGGAACAACAAGCTCTTGGCTTGGGTTTAGTAGAATGGCCCAACGGCCAATTTATCGTTTTCGTTTGTTTGTTGTGGTCATCTTGCAAATCCACTTTCAAGCCAATTTTACATGCTTTTCCATAATAACTAACATTGTCATCATAAGGAAGTTTTCTATAGGCATATCATTATTAATGAACACAAAGAAGGAGTATTAATTGGATTCTCAAGAGATTTTAATAAATTGAATTCAACAACCTCATCATTAAACTCCATAGTAAGTTTTCCATCAACATAGTCAATTTTTGTTCTAGCCGTTATTAGAAAAGGCTACCTAACATGATGGTGTGTGATNATGGGACTCCAGGGTTGTCACCGCAGGGGCGCCGGTCAGAGGCGTCGCGGTGCGGTACATGCTTCGTTCGGCCAGGTGAGGCCGCTGGCTGCCGCGCTCGGCCAAGGGTGTCACCGCAGGCGCCGGTGACACTCTCCGCGGGGGCGGTGAGGCACCAGAAACTTGTCTTCGTCTCTTTCTTCAACTCCTAAGTGTTGCTAATACCTTCTTTTGCTTCATTTTGACTCTTTTATCTGGATCAAGGCATTAGTAACATAATATGACTCAAAAACATAAAAACGACTCTAAAAACTACCTAAATTGATAGTGATTCCATCACCTATCAAACCCCCATACTTAGACTCTTTACTCGTCCCGAGTAAACAACATCAAACAAATCAACACAAGTCTCAGGAAATATGGTGTAGTAGAAAGATGAGGAACAAAAAGAAAAAAAATGACCAAAGAAAGTGAGAAAGAGAGAAAAGAAAAGAAAAATGTGAAAAACTACCATCCTTATTGCTCCAAGAGTGACCTACCCGGACATCCTCCTTATGACTCCCCTTCTTATGTCGCCAACGCCGGAAGGAGAACCTACACTCGGTATCGCTCATTTTTCCAAGGAGCCCTTTCGGGTTTTCACCTTGCCACTCTTCTTCTTTTCATGATGATCTCACAAAAATCTCACATCCCTCAAGTCCAATTTTGCACCAACCTAGAGTTGGTCGACTACCTTCTTTTTGCCTAAACCGCCCTCTCGGGTTTTCGGTTTATCCAAGGATTTCTTGCCTTTTTCCTCAATTCTTTGGCTTTTTCTTTCTTTTTTTTTTTTTAACACAAATGAAACATGAATTACAATTAGGATTTTTAAAACAAACTCAAATGACTAGAAATGCATGATAAGTACCCTCCCCATACTTGAAGAACGCTTTGCCCTCAAAGTGTGAAAATGAAAGCAAAGATAATATGTGGAGAAGGGCAAAAGAAGAAGCTCACTAATGGGATGGTCCGGCTGGACCATCCGGACCGTGCTCCGGAGGATACGGGAAGTGGCTAAAAAAGTGCTCCTGACGCTGGTACAAGCCGTCAAGGCGGGCCTGCTGCACGTCCATCCGAGCTCCGAAAGAGGTCTCAAAGTTGGCTTGCCAAGCCAACTGCTGGCTGAGCTGCATCCTGTCCTCCAAAAGCATCCTGAGTCAAAATGCTCGGTCATCCTCCCCTCAAAATCTGCCTGCCACGCCTGCTGCTGCTGGAGCATAGATGTCTGGTAGCCGGTCTGCCACTCTGATGTTGCGTGGTCAGAGCCGCCATCTGAGCTAGCAGACTGGCGTGTGAAGTGTCATCCTCCTGTGCCGCGGTGGCATCTCCTCATCATCATCATGAATGGGCATGTGGTCCTCATGTCGGACCCTGCTGGAGCTCGCCGCATGCCGCTCAATAACGGCGACCTGTGATCGCCTCGGTACGTAGGGGTCAGCGGCAATGTAGAGATCGGAGAGCTCATCTCCTAAAGGTAGCGGCCGGGGCAAGTATGTGACGTGGCTCCCATCTGTAAAGGACAACCAGAAGAGGTTCTCACCATCCCTCCTCGGGAGCTTGCAGCGCCGTAGAAGAGCCTCGTCGTAAGATGGGATTGCCAACGCATCCTCCAGCTCGGTCAGGTCCATGACCTGCTCTGCAATCAGGAGATGATCCCACCTCCAAAAATGTCACGTGGCTCATTCTTCCTAATCCGCTTCAAAGTGGTAAGGAAGAGTGTGATCCAATCCGGCACGTTGTCACATGCCGCGACACAAGCATAAAGCAGTGGGAGGTCCTTGAGGGCCACCTTGTTTACCTCCTTGTGTCCACAGAAGACACACATAATTATCTTGGATAGGAGCCTCAAACAGGGGTGAGTGAGTTTGTTGTTGTACTCACCCCCCGTTTGAAAGTCGGAGCCGGTAGCCGCTCGCCAAAACTCCACCAAATTTGGTGTAGGAGCTCCCTCCCACCATTTTTCCGAAGGGTTCTTAGAAACCCCGAAAGCCTCCTGTAGCTGAGAGAAATTGACCGTATATTTCCTCTTGTTGAACTTGAAGGTGAGGCCGACACAAATGTGGTCCTCTAGCTCCATACTAAATGTGGCCACAAGCTGTCTGGTCAGCTCTGGGTATGTTCGGGCACTCCTTCCCAGGAATTCCCCGAGCCCAGCATTGCTCAGAAAAGACTGCATGCTTTCCAACATGCCCAACCGCTCTAAGGTCGGAATGTGCAAAAACCGAGTTGCAAAGACTTGTCGGTTTTGCACAATCTCATATCGAGCCTTTTCCCTATCAGTCATCTTATATTTTCGTGTTGTATCCATTCTAATCACAATTCCAATCAAAAGAATTAGAATTTCACAAAGGAAAAATAAGTGGACGACCTTTTGTTGTTTATCCGCAGGGGCGGTTTGAAGACCTGTAGGGGCGGTGAGGCGTAGGGGCGGTGAAGCGTGGCCGCGGGGGCAGGCGAAGTCTGGGAACGAACTCGTGACACAACGCGTGTGGCCGCTCCTGTGTCGTTTCTCCGGCGTCCGTTGGTGCTTCCGACGGTGGTTGACGGTGGTTTTGGATGGTGGTGAGTGGTGGTGATAAATTAGGTGCAGCCGGGTGGAGGGAGGAGCAAACCGAGGTGGCGCAGGGGCGGGCGATGGTGGCACAGGGGCGTGATAGCGCAGGGACGGGCTTGACGGCGCTGGGGCGTGGTGAGGGTTTGTGAATGAGAGTGTTTTTCGGGGTAGATATGTGAGGAAGAGTGATAGAGGTGGGTGGGATATGGATTTAAAACCCGATCCAATTTTTTTTCTTTTCTGTGTTAACCCGTAGGGGCGGGGGCTTGTCACCGCAGGTGCGGTGACAAGGGAAGCGGAGACACAGGCCCAGCGCTGGGTGCGGCGCCGGGAAACGCTCGTCAAGGGAAAATCCGCGGTGCGGTGGTCTGTCTCCGCGGGGGCGGTGACAGCTTTGTGCTTGCGCTGGCTCAGCGCCGGGGGCAGGCTGGGAGCGCAGTGTCACCGCGGGGGCGGTGACATTTGTCCGCGGGTGCGGTTTTCTTGACAGAACGTCAGAACCCCCTCTTCTCTTATTTTCTCGGGTTGCCTCCCGAGCAGCGCCTTTGTTTTACGTCGTTGGCTCGACGTAAGGCCTCTGATCATGCCTCAATGACCTCTCCCGGATCAATTGCTTGATGTGGAGAGCTCGTTCCTTCGTTTCCGTTCATGATACGATCGTTTCTCTTCTCTCCTAGATCTTCCTTGCTCGTTTCAGTTGGAGGACTTTCCATTCCGTGCTGAGTATCCTGCAAGATGGGAACAACAAGCTCTTGGCTTGGGTTTAGTAGAATGGGCCCAACGGCCAATTTATCGTTTTTGTTTGTGTTGTTGTGGTCATCTTGCAAATCCACTTTCAAGGCCAATTTTACATGCTTTTCCATACAATAACTAACATTGTCATCATAAGGAAGGTTTTCCATAGGCATATCATTATTAATGGAACACAAAGAAGGAGTATTAATTGGATTCTCAAGAGATTTAAATAAATTGAATTCAACAACCTCATCATTAAACTCCATAGTAAGTTTTCCATCAACATAGTCAATTTTTGTTCTAGCCGTTATTAGAAAAGGCCTACCTAACATGATGGTGTGCATGTTGTTGTTTTCCATATAAATGACAAAGAAATCCGCAGGGAAGATTAGCTTATCAATTTTTATAAGGACATCTTCAATTATGCCCTTATGGTGGATATTAGATCCGTCAGCTAGTTGTACTATAGTCCGTGTTTCATGCAAAGGTCCTAAGCCTAGAGATTGATAGATGGAATAAGGCAGGACATTTATAGAAGCACCCAAATAAAAGCATAGCTTTGTCAAAGCGAGTATCGCCTATGACACAAGGAACACTTACACTACCCGGATCGCTACGTTTTTTCGGCATTTGGGTTTGGAAAACAGCGGACACGTGCTCCTTCTCACTTCCCTTTTGTGTTCCCTTCATATTCTGCTTCCTCTTGATGGTACAAAGTTCCTTCAAGAATCGAGCATACGGCACACTTTTCACGAGTTTAAGGAGAGGAATGTTTACCTCACACTTTGAGAAGGTCTCAAAGAGTTCTTTGTCTTCTATCACTCTTCTCTCCTTGAGTGCCTATGGAAAGGGTGCTGGCGGTTTTTCAGCATAGAGGGGTGGAAAGTTAGGACGGACGTAAGGATCTTCTTCCGGAGTACTTTCTGCATTGCTGGCCGCAGGGGCGGAGTGGATAGGCCGCGGGTGCGGCGTGACTTCAGCCGCAGGGGCGGCATTCTCCATGCGCAGGGGCGGGTTACCAACAGAAGGTTGGTTAATCGTCCCTAGTTCTTCATTCCCCTTGATGATCCTTCCGCTCCTTAGATAAATGGCATATAAGCTCTCTTTGGGGTTGACGACAGTCTGGGAGGGTAGGTTTCCCGAGGATCGAGCTTCGATCCTCGTAATTGCCTCCGCCATTTGCCCCACTTGCTTCTCAAGATTCTTGATGCTTGACTCCGTGGTTTGGACATGAGTAGCAAAATGCTTAGTTAAAACTTGTAACATATTTTCAGTGGATTGGGACATACCTTGGCGGGGTTGTTGTTGTTGTTGGTTTTGTTGATCCCTCCACCGGTAGTTTTGTTGATCACGCCAACCCGGGATGAAATTTTGAGTATATGGGTTGTCCCGTTGGCGTTGTTGTTGTTGTTTACCATACCCGATAGCATTCACCTCAACAGCTTCATCTTGAACTTGTGGGCACAAGTCCGTGGGGTGGAAAGGATCGGAACATACTCCACAAGCCTTGAGTTGTTGTGGAGTTCCTATCAAGGTGAGCCTCTTCACCATCTCCTTTAGTTCTACAATCTCTTGCACAAGTTCCGGACGGCTGGGGTTGATGGGATGGACTCCTTTTTTGGTAGAGGATCTACCAAAGTTCCTCGTACCTTCCACCATTTCCTGCATCTTTTCCATAGCAATTTCGGGAGTGGAGTTTAGAATGTTGCCTCCACAAGCGGCATCCACGATCCTTCTTTAGTTGTCCAAGAGCCCGTTGTACAAGTACAACACAAGGTCTTTGGTTGAGTACCCATGGAATGGACAGCTTGATCTCAACTTAGCAAATCTCTCAAAGTACTCATAAAGAGTTTCATCCGCTTCTTGCTCGATGTTGCTTATTGCCTTCTTCAAGCTGTTGGCCTTCTTGGCTGGGAAGTATTTCTCCAGGAAGGCTTTGTGGAGATTCTCCCAAGTATCGATACTACCGGATGGAAGGTGGTAGTACCAATCATCCGCCGCATCTTTGAGAGTAAAGCCGAAGGCTCTCATCTTGATTTGCTCTTTGGTCACATTTGCCGGCTTCATGCTCATGCAAACGGTATGAAACTTTCCCAAGTGCTTGATGGGATCTTCTCCGCTCAGCCCATGAAAGGAAGGTAGCAAATGGATCAAGCCCGGCTTGAGCTCGAAGTTGACCCCTTCTCCAATTGCCGGTATGGTTACCGCAAGGGGGTGTTGAGTCAAATCCGGCTGCGTGAGTTGTCGGAGTGTGCGGTTGGCCATTTCTTCTTCGTTCCGACTTTGTCTTTTTTGTTGATGGTATGTCCTCTCGATTTCTGGATCAAAAGGGGCAAATTCTAAGTTAGTAGCACGGGCTTAAACCATGAAAATGGTCCAAACCAATAATCAATAATCAAAAATAACAAAAACAAAAATTAAACTCCCCGGCAATGGCGCCAAATTTGACAAGCGTATTTCCTAAGGTCGTTATTATAAACTTATCAAGTTAAATCCGAACTTAATACTAACCAATGTATAGTGATTAAGTAAGGGTCGAACCCAAGGGAGTTTTATCAAGTTTTAATTATTTTAAATATTGATTTGGTAACAAATGGGGGGGATTTGGATTGAAATAAAGTTGGTGAAAAGTTGATTTAAAGAACTACACTAGGTTGGATCTTGGCATACATACTACTTGGTTGATTCTTTTTTATAAGTAATTCACCGATGTTCTCATCTTGATCGTAGATATGTGTTAAGCCAACCGGCATTAACACAACTTAACTAGTAATTTAATCCGTAAACCTACAAGATTAAAACACAAGTTAGCATTCTAATAAAGATAAAGAGATATAAAGAAGAATAAAACAACCCGTTAAATCTTTCTTTATAGTTATTTTCCTTTCCCTTAGATAATCGCAACCAGTTTTTACCTATGGGTTTGCTACTAGATTAAGGACCCGAACCCGGAATCAATTAATCCTAGCATTTTGCATGCATTAGTACACTTAAGGTGATCAATCTAAGTGGATAAAAACATGCAAACATAAGTTAAAGATCAAGGAAAATAACACAAAGGATAATGAACTTAAACTTATATTAGAAGAACTTACAACCAAATAGTAATGTAGCTTCAATCAACCCAATGTAGCCAAGGGAGCTTAGAAACTCATTACAAAAGACACTAGGAAATATAGAGGTTTTTGTGTGGAAAGTGAGATGAAAATAGTTATAGTCAAGGGCTCTATTTATACTACAAAATGCATTAAAAAGGAGTAAAGAGGTTGTGCAAACAGCCACCATTAAGAATGGATTAAAGAGGTTGTGCAAACAGCCACAATTAAGGCCTTAAAGTTGTCGAAAACAGCCGAGTAAAGTCCTCTGACGCTAACCCGCACCCGCTGTCAAGGGCGCCGCAGGGGCGGTTTAGGCAAAAACGTTCCATCTTCTTCTTGGCCATAGGGGCGGCTAGACATTCCCGCGGGGGCGGGTTCTTCAATGCTCTTTGAAACGTCTGACTATTTAACTTCGGGCGTTTCTGGTGAAGATCCACAGGCGCGGCCCAGAGTCACCGCGGGGGCGGTGACACTGGGTCTTCGGCTTCACAGGGCCGCTGGCAAGGCCGCAGGCAAGGGCGTTGTGGCGCCGTCTTCGCTTCTTCAAGATGGGTCACCGCAGGGGCGGCCAGAGGCGGCCGCGGGGGCGGTGACAGGCTCTTCTTGGCCGCGGGCGAAGGCGCTGGCCGCGGCGCTCGTCAAGGGACTCCAAGGTTGTCACCGCAGGGGCGGCCAGAGGCGGCCGTGGGTGCGGTGACATGCTTCATTCGGCGCAGGTGAGGCCGCTGGCTGCGGCGCTCGGCAAGGGTGTCACCGCAGGCGCGGTGACACTTCTCCGCGGGGGCGGTGAGGCACCAGAAACTTGTCTTCGTCTCTTTACTTCAACTCCTAAGTGTTGCTAATACCTTCTTTTGCTTCATTTTGACTCTTTTATTTGGATCAAGGCTTTAGCAACATAATATGACTCGAAAACATAAAAACGACTCTAAAAACTACCTAAATTGATAGTGATTCCATCACCTATCATGGTGTCTTCCGCACAGTATAATGTCTCTGAATGCCATGCTCACCACAAAAACTCTGAAACTGAGAATCCGTGTACTCTGTCCCATTATCAGATCTCAGATACTTCACTTTCCTCCCTGTCTGATTTTCCCCTTCCGCCTTCTATAGCTTGAACTTGCTGAAGACTTCAGATTTATACTTTAGAAAATACACCCAGACCTTCCTTGAATAATCATCAATGAAAGTGACGTAATACCTAGATCCTCCTAGTGACGACACCTGAGTTGGTCCCCACACATCAGAATGCACACAATCAAGAATTCCACTTGTGTTGTGCTGACCTGTCTTAAAAGACACCTTGGATTGTTTTCCCATCACGCAAAACTTGCAGAAGTCGATCTTACAACTCTTCACACCATCCAGGAGACCTCACTTGTGAAGCTCAATCATCCCCCTTTCGCCAATGTGACCCAGGCGCATATGCCACAGAGTTGTGTAATCTGTCTCAGAAGCCATGGCTGCAACTCCACCTACAACGGTACTCCCTACCAACCGGTAGATATTACCCGATGTAATCTGCCCCTTCATAACTGTCATTGCCCCCTTCCTCACCTTTACACATTCCTTTTTTGTTTTGAAACAGAACCCTTTTTACATGTAAAGTCCCCAAGGAAATCAGATTTTTCTTTAGAGCTGGAATGTGACGTACCTCAGTCAATGTTCGAATCACACCATCGTGCATCCTCACCTTTATCTGCCCAATGCCAACAACATCACAAGCCTTGTTGTCTCCTAATCAGACGGAGCCAAAAGTTCCAGACTTGTACGTCTCAAACCAATCTCTATTCGGAGTCATGTGAAACGAACATCCCGTATCCATGATCCATACATCTGAGTAGTTGTCTAACGTCACAGAGAGCATATCAGAATATGCACCATCTGAGTCATCTTTATGCACCACGTTTGCTGATCTTGAAGATTCCTCTGACTTCTTATCTTCATACTTCTTCTTCCTGGCAGGACAATCACGTTTGAAATGACCCTCCTCCTTGCAGAAGTAACAAGTTACTGGCTTTTTACCCTTGGACTTAGACCTGGATTGCTTGTTGCTTCCTTTTTGCTTCTCTTTCGTCCTCCCTCTATCCTGGTTGCCTCTAACATACAACCCTTCGTTTTGAGAACTCTCACTGGTATGTTGTCGTCGTTCGGCTTGTGAAAGCAACGCTGTTCACACCGTATCAAGACTTATCTCGTCTTTTCCACACGTCAACGTCATCACCAGATTCTCATATGAAGAGGGTAGAGAACATAGAAAGATCATAGCTTTATCTTCATCTCCAAGTCTTACATCCACTCGAGCCAGATCCCCAATAATTTGATTGAAAATATTCACGTGTTTCACCAAGTCATAACCTTCCACCATTTTCAACCCATACAATCTTTGTTTGAGATACAATTTGCTAGACAAAGATTTTGACATATACCGTTTCTCCAATTGGGTCCAAATCTCTTGACAAGATTTGAGATCAATAACGTGGTATATTACCTCGTCTATCAAACAGAGCCAAATGACCGACGTTGCCTTCTCCTGCATCTCCTCCCATTCGTCGTCTTTCAACGACTCCGGTTTTGTCTCCTTCAACGCCTTCAACATCCCCTGTTGCGTTAGTAGATCCTTAACTCGTCGCTGCCAAAGACCGAAGTTGCCAGTTCCGTTGAATCGCGGAACCTCAAATTTTGCAACTGAACTCATCGACAACCTTGCTCTTGATACCAGTTGTTGTGATTTTTCAACGAGTTACTTCAGAAATAGAGAGAAGAAGAGAAGACAAAACATTTTGTGGTTTTGTTGCACAAACCTTGCAGCTAGGGTTTTCAATATACTTTGGTGGATAATGAATACAACCCTAAACCTATCTATTTATAACCATAAATAGATAGAATCCTCTATAAATAAATAGAGTCCTATAAATAGGTAGAATCCTACAAATAGATAGAATTCCTTATAAATAGATAGGATTCTATAAATAGATAGAATCTTCCGCGGGGGGCGGAGCCCCCCGCACCCCCTCCGCCCCCCGCACCCCCTCGCCCCGGGCCCATTAATCCATAGGCCCAAAATATGTTTCCCTTGGCCCATTGTATCAGTATACCTAGATTTATTCTCTTATTATAACAAATCCCTTCTACTCAATCGCAATGTCGCCCTAACTTCGCAATGTCTCCCCAACTCCCTCGAACAAAACCCTATAACTGAGGGTGAGATTACGATAGAGATAGAAGACTAACCGAAAGAGAGAAGAATCGGTCAATCTCACGCCTTGGACTCCTTCTGCTCACTCGCAATGTCGCCCTTCGCCGATCGTCTCTTTGTCGCCCTTCGCCTTCTCTCTCGCTCGCAATTTCTTCTCTGTCGAAAACTGTCAAACCCTGCAACTAATTGGACCACGTGATAGACACGTGAAAGAACATTTACACTAGTGTTTAATACATTGTCCACCAAACACTCGTTAGGATTTTAAAACACTAAACACAAGTGTTTAAAACAAAACTCTCAATTCAACAAACCCTTTAAAACACTTATCACTAGTGTTTTAATGGTTGGTGACAAACACACCCTAAGCGTAGGGTTTTAGTTGTTCCCATAAATGGCCGCCCACTCCCATTTATACGAAAAATCATTAACCAATTGTAAGTAAGGAGAAACTTGTTGAAAATAAACTTAATTGATATTAAATAAGTTTAAGATTCATGAATTTGATTTAAAGAAATTAAGAAGTGAATAGTTTCAAATGCATGTATGAAACTAACATATGAATTTATGTAAATTTATGTGTTATGTTTCTTCAAGTTAATTCTTATAAAACTAAGGCTAGATTCATGTTCCTATATTCCTATAAATAGGGACATTGTAATGTTGGTTTAATCAAATTGCGAAGAACAATTGAATAAGAGTTTAAAGTGCAATTGTTTCTTCCTCTTCAAATATCCACTTTTTTCCATTTATCCTCCAAAATTTCTATCAAATTGGTATCAAAGCTAGAGATGGTAAATACGAGTTTTCTGTTCTATTTTCCTCATCTCACAAAAAAAATATGAGAATTGGTGCATACGCATGAATGCATTGCTTGGTTCCCAAGATGTGTGGGAATCGGTCGATAGAGGTGCCTCAAGATGAAGCTTTATTGAATCCTACTCAGAAGAAGGCTATTCAGAAGGCCCGGAAGAAGGATCAACAAGCTCTTACTCTCATCCACCAATGTTTGGATGAATCGATTCGAAAGAGTGGAAAATGCGACCAGTTCCAAGCAAGCGTGGGAGATCTTGAAAAACTGTAACCAAGGGTTTGACTAGGTGAAGAAGGTGCAACTGCAATCACAACGAGGAGAATTTAAAGGCCTATGGATGAAAGAATCTGAATCAATCGCGGATCCTTTTGCAAGGGTGTTGGCCATTATCAATCAAATGAAGCGGTATGGAGAAAACATCGAGGATGCTCGAGCTGTTGAGAAGATCCTTCGTTCTTTGACAATGAAGTTTGATCATATTGTGGTTGTCATTGAAGAGTCAAAAGATTTAGATTCAATGACAATTGATCAACTTATGGATTCTCTACAAACCCATAAGGATAGAATCAAGAGGAGAAAGGATAAGCCAGTTGAGCAAGTCCTAGCCTCAAAACACTCGACACGGAGATGTTGGTGGAGATCGAGAGAAGTGACGTATAGGAAGAGGACGAGGACATGGATCCTTTCGTGGGAGAGGAGGAAGAGGAAAAGGTGAATCATCATACCATGACTCCAACAATGGAGAAAATGGTCATTCCTCAAGAGGACGTGGAAGAGTGAGTTTTGATAAATCCAAGGTTCGTTTCTATAATTGCCAAAAGCATGCGCATTATGCACGACATTATTGGAGTGCTCCTAGCCAACCAGGAAAAAAAAAGGGTTAACTACGCAAAGGAAACAAAAGTGAATGCCCACTTTATTGTTAGCCTACTAAGGTGAAGAACGATGGTCATTAATTCATTGACAGTGTTTATTTTGTTCCTAACATGAAGAGCAACATCTTGAGTTTGGAACAACTTTTGGAGAAGACTTACAAGGTACACATGAAAAATCATAGCTTATTGCTCCAAGATGATTGTCAAAATGTGATCGCCAATGTGCCTATGACGAAAAATAGAATGTTCTTGCTTGACATTCAAAAAGATGTAGCCAAATGTCTCAAAGCTTGTGTGAAAGAGACACCTCGGTTACGGCATCTAAGGTTTGGACATGTGAACTTTGGAATCTTAAAGTTGATGTCACAGAGAAGGATGTTGAACGGGATGCCACCAATTGATCGAACAACCAGATCAGCTTTGTGAGGGGTGTCTTGTAAGAAAGCAATTCCGCAATAGCTTCCCGAAAGAAAGCACCACAAGAGCAAATCGACCACTAGAACTTGTACATGCGGATGTTTGTGGACAATTTCAATCCTACATCGTTCTATAAAAATAGGTATTTTCTAATCTTCATTGATGAATTTAGTAGAGAGGCTTGGGTTTATTTTCTCAAAGAAAAATCTCAAGTATTTTCTATGTTCAAAAAGTTCAAAGCTCTTGTTGAAAAACAAAGTGGTCACTCATCAAGCCTTTAAGAACCAATAGAGGTGGTGAGTTTACTTCTAACGAGTTCAATGAGTTTTGTGATTTGAATGACATCAAAAAGATTCTTGAAAGTTCCAGATCACCTCAACAAAATGAGTTGTTGAAAGGAAGATGCCTAGGGAGTTTTGGGCCGAGGCGGTTGATTGTGCAGTTTATCTATCTAACAGGAGTTCAATAAATATTATGTTAGATAAATTCCACAAGAAGAATGGAGTGGAATAAAGCCAAGTGCATCTCATTTGAGGGTATTTGGGAGCATTGGTTATGTGCACGTACCAGATCAAGTGAGATCGAAGGTTACAAACACAAGAAAGAAACATGTCTTCATCGGATATGCTCAAAGTCCAAAAGGTTACAAGTTGTGTGATCCAGTTGTTGGCAAAGTCGTCATAAGTCAAGATGTTCACTTTGATGAAGAAGATACAGGGGATTGGAGATTTGAAGAGAATGAGATATATGATTTCTTTCCGGCTCTTGATGAAGAAGGGCAAGATGAAGATGTTCAGCAAGAACCTTTGGCGCCATCCCGCTCACCAACTACTCAAAGTTCACCCTAATCTTTAAGAACGACAACACCATCTTCATCACTATCGTCATCATCATCTTCGTCTTCCTATCAAAGTTCGAGTGGAAGAACACCAAACATGATAAGCCTTGAAAAAAATTTATGAGGAACTAGATGATGATCTAACTCTTTATTGCTATTTTGTTGATTCTTAACCAATAGATTTGCAGAGGTTGTGAATGATGAAAAATGGAGAACGCCGCAATGGCTAAAGATAAATTCGATCAGAAAAANTTTGGCTTGTTATGGTTTGTGTGTTAGGCTTGAGGCTGGAGGCCAGCTCTTGAAGTGTGTTGATCTCCCCTGCAGCCTAGGACCACAAGAGTGGTAAGTAACCTTGTCTTTCCTTCTTTCTTCCCTTGATTCATCTTTCTAGCTTAGGATTAGATGTATGCTAAGGGTATTGATGCTAGTATGTGTATGTACATGTTTGTATGTGGCTTTGGAATAGAAGAGACGTGATTTGATCACGTGAAGAGCCGAGAGAAGTGCGCCGCCCCCGGCAGTGTCGCAGCGCCCGCGCCGTGCCAGCGTTGCCAGCGGCCCGTGTCACCGCCCCGCGGCTGAGTGCCGCCGCGCCTGCGGTCGCCTGTGTTCCGCCCCTGCGTCTCTCTTTCACGCAGGTGCGTCTTGTCCCGGTTCTACCTAGAGTTAGGTAGATCCTTTCCTTTCCTAGTATGAGCGTAGTAGCATGCTAGGTACGAGTATGAGGATAGAATGAGGTTGAGTACGGTATCGTTTATGCCGGTTACGGCTTTGAGGTTTACGAGTTGGAATATGATCCTTATGGATCCCTTGGGTCTAGGTGTGACCCTGTTATGGATATGAGTGTGATATATGTGTTATACCTTGTTTAGGCTGTGTTGATCTCCAGAGCGGAGCCGTTTGAGTTTGAGTCTGAGACTCCGAGGTTGAGGTAAGTCCATAGGACTTACTTAGCTGCCATCCTTATATTGGATGTGTGCATGAGTGGTGATTGTTATATGTTTTATAGCATGCGTTATGGTTATTACCGACCTATGATGTATTGATTGCCCATTGTAGGGTTGTGACAACTTTTCCATTCATCCCGCTGGGAGTTGGGGTTTTCTGTGGTCAGGCCAGACCTGGTAAACGGTTCGGGCACTCTCCATTCCCTTAGGGTACACGGGGAGGTGTTCCAGGCACCACTCCAGCTGGTTATAGTACCCAGAGGCGAGGGTTATATTCCTCGTGTCACCTATTTTCATATGGAGATATTTGTTTATACGATGTGTGTGGACTATTGATATAAATAATAAACCGGGTAAATGTGTGATAGCATGATGAATGTTTATATTTCCATGAGGTGTGTTTGTGCTCTGCATGATCTCGTATATGTGTATGGTTAGCTAACGGTTTTATACCGTGTTGTAGATCTTTTGCAGGTTAGGAGAACTGCAGAGTGATCCAGAGTGGGCGATCTGCTGAGGGCTCCGTACACTGGGGTCGTACTCGTGGGCTACGGGATATTTGATCATGTATATACGTTATGTTTTGTTTGTACTCAGCAGCGTTGTATAAACCTTTTGATACTTTTATAACAGTTTGATGTTTTGTATTTAATCTATCGGTGCCTTGTTGTAAGATTCAGTGAACTTGTTGTCAGGCTAGGGTCAGGATCCATTGTGAGATCCTAGCCCAGTAGCACCCGAGTCCTACGGATTTGGGGTGTTACAAAGTTGGTATCAGAGCCCAGGTTGACAACAATGGCACTAGTAATCTGCAATAAAGTTCGAATAGATAAATAAACAGAACCCGAAAGGGGTCTGACTTTTCAAAAGGTTTTGGTTTTGAAATGAGTACAAATGTTTTGGGATATCGTGTACGTGAGCCATCGCCCTCTAAAGATCTCGACAGTATAGGTATATATATATATAGATAGATACTATTTGATGTGATGTGTGATCTATATATCTATACATACGGCATATATATATAGCCTCCTGAGTAGGTTACGTCCTCTGCAGATGTTTCAGACTAGAGCACCTGCAGCTGGACGGGGTAGAGGTAGAGGTAGACCCCCTCTAGGTAGAGGACGGGTAGGATTCCTGCTGCTGATGTACGGGTAACAGTAGCGCTTCAGGAGAATGTGGCTGAGAGTGCCGCCTCGGGGATTGGGAATGGTATAGCTGAGAGACATACACCACAAGAGTCCAGTCAGATGACTCGGGTTATGTCATTATGAGGGGACCAGATTTCCGTGCGTATATTAGACAAGTGGAAGAGGCTGCTAGAGCAGGTGAATGTATTCCTGATCTGCCAGTACAAGGGGAATCATTTGAAGGATTGCATAGGATTACTCAGGTGCCAGTTGTACCGGCATGTGCTGCTGAGATTACCCGAGTTTCAGGGGAGCATAGAAGGTTTGGGAAGAGACAGCGGACAGGACAGATCAGTGATACTGGTGGCGTTGCTGGCTCAGGGCAAGGCCAGAATCGCTAGAGTCAACCCCCACATGTACCAGTTACAAATCAAGGACGGCGATGTTTTAATTGTGGTACGTATGGACAAACGCAACGAAGGTGCACGAGGCAGACAATGACTTGTTACATCTGTGCCAGACGAGGTCACATACATATTTTCTGTAGACATGGTAGAGCTTTGTCTCAGCCGGGTTCTTTTCTTGTTAGGGTAGCTGGGGGTGGACAGAGGTCACCTCAGCAACAGCAACGACAACAACTTGGGCCGACCAGAGGTGCTGAAGGAATGGTAGGTTCTGAACGATACCAGAGACGCTCAAGTTACCCCGCAGCTACATTGGTTGCTGCTACGGATCCACGGTGTTTTAACTGTAATGATCCTGGACATTTACAACCAACATGCACGTATCCATTACTGACTTGCTTCACTTGTGGTGGGCAAGGTCACCTAGAGATTTTCTGTAAATGGGGCGGAGTTCTATCACAGCAAAGTTCTTTTCCTGCCCTTGTAGGGGGAGGTGGACAGAGATTACCTCAACAGATACAAGGACCGTGGAGAATCCCAGATTGCCTTACTACTCCGGGAGTTGCTCCGAGGCCGAGTAGAGGCTTAGGTCGGGATGATGATGTTGTGGACACCAGAGGACCACGGGGTCTAGTTTTGCACTGAGGAGTGCAGAGGAGCCAGCCACACCGACTGATACAGGTACCTTTCTAATGTCCTAGATTGCCTGTTAGAGTTTTATGTGATACGAGTGCGACGCACTCTTTTATTTCCGATGCCTGTATAGAGTACTTGAGCCTAGATGTGGTTGAGGGAATACCCATACCCTTTAGTATAGGGTGACCGAGGGTAGTGGGGTCAGAGATACCCGTGAGATCAGTGACTGTCCCGTTTCTATAGAGACCCGTGTGTTACTGGTTGATCTTTGTATCATACCAGTAGTGTATGAGAATATCGTTTTAGTTATGGTTTGGAGAGTTAGACATCAGACTGTATGATATGTAGGTAGGAGGACTGTCACAATCTCCACCGAGTTAGGTTAGGTATAGTGACCAGTGCGGTACGTGCAGCGAAATTGATTACACAGGTGATGAGACCTTCTGGTGTTATGCCATGAAGGAGGGGGAGAGTCCAACGTTAGAGGATATCCCAGTAGTTTGTGAGTTTAGTGATGTTTTTGCTGAGCCGTCCAGTTTGCCGCCTCAGAGGAATGTGGATTTCACTATCGAGTTAGAGCCTGGTACGAGACCCATCTCGAAGGCTCATACTGGATGGCGCATGTCGAGATGCTGGAGCTGAAGAAGCAACTCTAGGAGTTGGTTGAGAAGGGCTTCATTCGCCCTAGTGTGTCCCCATGGGGAGCACCTGTCCTCTTCGTACGGAAGAAGGACGGATCGCTGATGTTATGCATAGATTACAAAGAGCTGAACAAGGTGACCATCAAGAACAAGTATCCACTTCCGTGCATTGATGATTTGTTAGATCAGCTACAGGGAGCGACTGTGTTCTCCAGGATTAACCTGCGTTCCGGGTATCACCAGTTGAGGGTGAGGGAGCAGGATGTGCACAGGACAACATTCCGGACAAGATATGACCACAATGAGGTTGTAGCAGCACGAACGATACCGATGAACGTCAAGGAAGTACGTAAATTCCTTGGCCTAGCCGGCTATCACAGACGCTTGGTGGAGGGCTTTTCAATGATTGCCCATCCACTAATGAGGTTGTTGAGGAAGACTACCAGATTTATGTGGTCTGATCAAGGTATGTAGAGTTTTGAGTAGCTGAAGAAATGTCTGATTTCCGTTCTGGGGTTGGCACGGCCAGAGGGTACAATTGATTTTGTGGTTACAGAGATGCATCCAAGCTAGACTTGGGAGGTACATTGATACAGCAAGGTTGACAGTTCAGTAGGAGTGACAGAGAGACTTGATTTGATTAGAGTGAATATCTAGTTTTCTGATGAAGATCCGAGAAGGGATATTTCGGAATAAGGCCCCACAGTTCCTGCTAGGAGCAAATGGAGCTTTGAGACGCCGCAACCGCGTCTGGGTACCGCTGATGCGGAGTTGAGCCAAAACATTTAGCGGGAGACATTGTACGCCATAGTCATTGCACCCTGGTACGAGCAGATGTACAAGAATTTGAGACGTTGTAGTGATGGGTAGGGTTAAAGACCGATGTAGCCGGAATTATGGCACCGTGTACGACCTGCCAGCAGGTCAGGATAGAGCATCACAGACCGGGAGGTGAGCTCCACCCACTTCCTGTTCCACAGAGGAAGTGGGAGGACGTCACCATAGATGTTGTGACTGGGCTGAGACCGAATCGAAGATTGATATTATCGGGGTATCGTAAATAGATTGACGAAGACGGAACGTTCCCTTCCTAATCGGGAAACGTGGCTGATGAGTAGATTAGCTGAGGAGTACACTAGACAGATAGTGAGACTTTATGGGGTACCGAGGACGATCGTCTCAAGCAGAGATGGACGATTTACCTTGAGATTCTAGCAGCAGATTCAAACTGCCCTGAGGACGAGTTTGCACTTCACGGCTGCGTTTCATCGTCAGATAGATGGTCAATCAGAGAGGACCATTCAGAAGATGGAGGATATGCTGCGAGCTTGTGTGTTGGATTGGGGAAAAGTGTGGAGACGGATCATCTTCCACTAGTTGAATTCTCACACAATAATGCTTGGTATGCATCTTTTCGGATGGCCCTAGGAGGCACTGTATGGACAGAGATATCGGACTCTGATAGGCTGAGATGAGTAGAGCAGTGACAGTGATTTGACACCTGATCAGGTTCAGGATGATGAAATTCGAGTAGCCTTGGTTAAAGAATGATTGCTGACTGTGCAGAGCCGTCAGAGGTCGTATACAAATATGAGGCGTAGACCTCTAGAGTTCATAATTGAAGCCTAGTATGGCTGAGAGTGTCTCCGACACGAGGTGTTAGATGCTTTGACATTAAGAGGAAGTTGAGAGCGCAGCTGGCCCTAGAGTTCAGAGTTAGAACGTTTGAGTTGCTGGATCGGGTTGAGAGCGCAACTTACAGATAGCTCTGTCTCCGAGATTCGAGGATTTACCCTAGGTTTCATGTGTCTCAGCTGAGGGACTACATACCAGCTCCGAGACACACTGTGAGTTATGATGATTTGGTAGTTGAGCCGGACCACATCTGTATCAAGCATTCTATTACAGTCCTAGGCAGAGGCATGAGATACCTGCGTTTATAGAATATTTCTGTGTTGAGGATACAGTGGTTGAGACGAGAACCTGATGAGGCTACGGGAAAGACTGAGGATAGTATCCAGAGGAACTATCCAGAGTTATAGGCGGGGATAGATATACCTATAGGATCCAGGAGTAGGTCTTAGGACTAGCCTGAGGAGCGATATGATTACGTGCATATGTGCTTATGTGCTTATATGCTTTGCTATGTTTATTTTTGTGCTAGTTATGATGTGTTTATGATCTTACTAGATGATGTTGTGCTAGTACGACTGTTAGGTATAGCTGGAGATGATTCCTACTTCCATGCTATTTTGATGGACATAGTTTGGATAGAGATGTCTTCTCCATTCCCCGACGATAGTTTGGCTAGAGATGTCCCTCTACGCCCCGGATAGTAGTGTGATCTTTTGAGGTATAGTGTCATACGGGTTGATACCTTATGTACGAGATATGATACCTCCGATAGAGAGAGTGTATCTCGGTTTTGAGTCTGAGTGCTTTCGGAGTTTGTACAAGTTTCGGGACGAAACTTGTTTTTAGGGGGGAGAGATGTAAGAGCCGTAGTCTTTCGGACCGAGATCGGACCATAGCCAAGTTTGGCTTTTGTAACACCCCGAATCCGCGGGACTCGAGGTGCTACCGGGCTAGGATCTCATAATGGATCCTGACCCTAGCCTGACAACAATTTCACCGATCTTACAACAAGGCACAAACAGATTAAAATCAAAACATAAAACTAATATATAAACATGTCAAAAAGTTTATACAACTACTGAGTACAACAAAACATATCATATATATATACATATCCAAAATACCCATCCACGAGTATAACCCCAGTGTACGGAGCCCTCAGCAGATCGCCCCGTCTGGATCACTCTGCAGTGTCCTAACCTGCAAAGTCCACAACACGGCATTACACCGTTAGCTAACCAAACACATACAAAGGAAGATGCTAGAGCACATGCACACGTCAGAACTTAAACATATAAACATGCTGTCACACATTTACCCATTTTATTATCTTATAATAATAGTCCGGCGCATACAACGTATAAATAATAACTCAATATGAACGTATGTGACACGAGGAATATAACCCTCGCCTCTCGGGAATGGTGCCAGCTGGAATGGGATCCGGTCCCACCTCCCGTGTACCCTATGGGAGTGGTGCAGGTGGCCGGCCTACTGAGCCACACGGGCCTGCCCGAAGAGAACCTCCAGACTCCCAGCGGGATGAATGGACAAGTTGTCACGGCCCCTACAATGGGCAGTCAATAGACCATAGGTTGGTAATACAATATATCATACGGGTTATAAAGCATAACATCCACCACTCAGGCACACATCCAATATATGGAGGGCAGCTAAGTAAGTCCTATGGACTTACCTCAACCTCGGGAGTCACAGACTCAGAATACTCGGCTCCATTCTGGAGATCAACTCAACCTAAACAAGGTATAACGCATACATCATATACATATCCATACAAGGGGTCACACCTAGACCCAAGAGATCCATACGGATCATATTCTAACTCGTAATCCTCAAGGCCGTAACCGGAATAACAGTTCCGTACTCAACTCATTCTAACCTCAACTCGCACCTAGCATGCTACTAACACTCATACTAGGAAGGAAAATGATCTACCTAGCCTTAGGTAGATCCGGGACAAAACGCACCTGCGGGTCACAAGGGACGCAGGGGCGAAAGCAGGTGGCCGCGGGCACGGCGGGATGTGGCCGTGGGGGCGGTGACACGGAACGTGGGCGGCCGCTGGCACGCCGCTGGCGCCTGGACAATGTCGCCGCGGGGGCGGCCACTGCGCAGAGCGTGATTTTGTGTTTCTCCTCGGTCCTTCACGTGATCAATTCCCGTCTTCTCTCATCCAAAGTCAATCCCAAACACATACATACACATACCAGCATCAAAACGTGCCTAGGCAATCATCTAATCCTAAGCTATGAAGGAAGGAAAGAAGAGAGGAGAAGAAATCTTACCACACTTTTGGTCTAAGGCTGCAGGAGAGCTCAACTGCTACCAAGGCTGGCTTCCAAGCCCAGCATATCCAAAGTCACAGCTTACACAAGCACTACACACTTCCAATTCTCACAAACTCTTCCAAGCTAGAACAAGATCAAAGGGGAGCAAAGGGAAGCAAGGATGCGTGAAGAGAAACTGGAGCAAGAGGATGAAGAAACCCTTGATCAGCCAAAGGTAAGAATGGGTGAAGTAAAGGGTAAAGCAAGGTCAACAAAGGTCAACAAAAACGGCTGCAGCCGCCGGAAACCGCGGGGACGGCAAAACCAACCTCGGCCAAAGCTAATCTCGGCCAAGGTCCGGTCTCGGCCCGAAAGACTACGGCTCTTACATCTCTCCCCCCTAAAAAACAAGTTTCGTCCCCAAACTTGCATAAACTCGAAAGCACATAACCTCAAAACCGGGATACACTCTCTATCATAGAGGTATCATAACACATACCTGGCCTTAACCATATGCTATAACCTCAACACGGGCGTGGAGAAACATCATCTCCCGCAAAAGATCACAATCCTATCCGGGGCATAGGGAGAAGCGTCTCTAGCCAAACCAACATCGGGGCATGGAGAAGATATCTCCATCCAATCCTACATATCTAGCATGGAGGTAAGAACCATCTCCACCTATACCTATCGGTCGTACTAGCACAACAGGATCTGTAACAGATCATACACACATCACAGCTAGCACGAAATAAACACAGTATGGCATATAAGCACATAAACACATAAGCATATAACACTCACTGAGGTAATACTAAGATCTACCTGGTGACCCCACTGGTACCCCTATCCCAGCATAGAACTCTGTATAGTTCCTCTGGATACTATCCTCAGTCTCCCAAGTAGCCTCCTCAGGTCCACGTCTCGACCACTATATCCTCAACATAGGAATGTCCTTCGAACGCAGACGTCTCATACCTCGCTCTAGGACTGCAACAGGATGCTCAACAAACGTGTGGTCCGGCTCAACCACCAAATCATCATAACTCACAATGTGTCTCGGGTCTGGTATATACTCCCTCAGCTGAGACACGTGGAACACAGGGTGAACACCCTCTAATCTCGGAGGCAAAGCCAATCTGTAGGCTGCGCTCCCAACCCGATCCAGAATCTCGAATGGTCCGACATATCGGGGGCTCAACTTCTCCTTAATGCCGAATCTCCTCACACCTCGTGTCGGGGACACTCTCAGCCACACATGCGCTCCAACTCGGAACTCTAGAGGTTTGCGCCTCCTGTCTGCATACAACTTCTGACGGCTCTAAGCCGTCAGTAGTCGCTCTCTAATCAGGGCTACTCGGGCCATATCATCCTAAATCTGATCAGGGGCTATACTGCTGACACTGCTCTGCTCATCCCAGCATAACGGAGTCCGACATCTCTGTCCATACAGTGCCTCATATGGGGCCATCCCAATAGATGCATGCCAGTTGTTGTTTTATGAGAACTCAACTAGTGGGAGGTGATCCGTCCACACTTGTCCCCAATCCAACACACAAGCTCGCATCATATCCTCCAGCGTCTGAATGGTCCTCTCTGACTGACCATCGGTCTGAGGATGAAACGCCGTCGTGAAATGTAAACTCGTCCCCAGGGCAGTCTGAATTTGCAGCCAAAACCTTGAGGTAAATCGCCCATCTCTGTCAAAGACGATCGTCCTCGGCACCCCATGGAGTCTCACTATCTACCTAGTCTACTCCTCAGCCAGTCTGCTCACCGGCCACGTCTCCCTGATCGGAACAAAACGTTCCGTCTTCATCAATCTGTCCACAATGACCCAGATAGCATCATAACCCCGGCTCAATCTCAATCCGGTCACAAAATCCATGGTGACGTCTTCCCACTTCCTCTATGGAACAGAAAGTGGATGAAGCTCGCCCCCAAGTCTGAAATGCTCGATCTTGACCTGCTGGCAGGTCGCACACTGTGCCACAAATCTTGCCACATCGGGCTTCAGCCCACCCCACCAGTATATATGTCTCAAATCCTGATACATCTTACTCGTACCTAGATGTACCGAGTAAGGTGTACAATGAGCCTCCTGTAGAATCCTCTGACGTAAATTTGCGTCAGCAGGTACACAGACGCGACCTCGGCGTCTCAACACTCCATCTGCCCCCAGAAGGAACTGTGGTGCCTCATCTCAAGACATCCTCTCCCGTATCCTCAGCAACATCGGGCAGGTCTCCTTCTTCTGTTGGATCTCCCCCAACAGATCAGGTAGAACCTCTAAGATACTCAGTCGGGCATCCTCATCAGGAAACTGGATGTCCAACTCTAACCATCTCAGGTCTCTCTACACCTGAGACTGTACTGTCAATATGGCGATCGCTTACTCTCGAGGCGTCTTCCGGCTCAGGGCGTCGGCGACAACGTTCGCCTTTCCCGGATGATACATAATCTCCAAGTCAAAATCCTTAATCAGCTCGAGCCACCTACGCTGGCGGTTATTCAACTCCCGCTGCGTAAAAATATACTTCAAACTCTGATGGTCGGTGAAGATCTGGCATGTGGCACCATACAGGTAATGTCTCCAAATCTTCAGTGCATGAACTACCGCGGCCAACTCCAAATCATGAGTCGGGTAGTTCTCCTCATACGTCTTCAGCTGTCGACACGCATAAGCAATCACTCTGCCCCGCTGCATCAACACACATCCCAAGCCAAGCTTGGATGCATCACTGTAAACCACGAAGTCAGCTGTACCCTCTGGCTGTGCCAAAACAGGAGCAGACGTCAAACGTCTCTTCAACTCCTCAAAACTCCGCATACACTGATCAGACCACACAAATCTGATAGTCTTCCTCAGCAAACTCGTCAGTGGACGGGCAATCACGGAAAATCCCTCCACAAAGCGTCTGTAATAACCGGCTAGGCCAAGAAAGCTACGTACCTCCATGACGTTCGTCGGTCTCATCCATGCCGCTACTGCCTCAATCTTCTCCGGATCAACCTTGATCCCCTCGGCGGAAACAATATGACCCAGGAATGCTACCTCTAGCATCCAAAACTCGCACTTAGAGAACTTCGCATAAAGTTCTCTATCCCGCAAAACCTGTAGTACCGTCCTCAAATGTCCTGCATGCTCCTCTCTGTTGCGAGAGTACACCAGGATGTCATCTATAAAGACCACCACAAACTGATCCAAGAAGTCGATGAAGATGCTGTTCATCAACTCCATGAAACTGTCGGGGCATTCGTGAGCCCGAATGGCATCACTACAAACTCGTAGTGTCCATAACGGGTCCGAAATGCCGTCCTGCGCACATCCTGATCTCTCACCCTCAGCTGGTGATATCTTGAGCGCAGGTCTATCCTGGAGAACACCGAAGCTCCCTGTAACTGATCCAGCAAATCATCAATCGCGTAATGGGCGCAACAGATACTTTTCTTGATGGTCACCTTATTCAGCTCTCGTAATCTATGCATAGCCTCAACGATCCGTCCTTCTTCCGTACGAAGAGGACCGGTGCCCCATGGGGATACGCTAGGGCGAATGAAGCCCTTCTCAGCCAACTCCTCGAGTTGCTTCTTCAGCTCTAACATCTCGACAGGCGCCATCCGGTATGGGGCCTTCGAGATCGGTCTCGTACCCGGCTCTAAATCAATCCCAAAGTCCACACTCCTCTGAGGTGGCAAACTGGACGGCTCAGCAAACACATCCACAAACTCATCAACCACTGGGATATCCTCTAAGGCTGGACTCTCCCCCTCCTTCATGGCGTAACACCAGAAGGCCTCACAACCCTGGGCAATCAACCTAGCTGCCTGTATAGCACTGATAACCATGCCTACCTTCCCGAGGTCCCAACCTCGGAAAACCGCTAACTGACCAGACTCGGTAGAGAGGGTGACAGTCCTCCTACCCACATCTAAAACCGCAGAATGCCTATCCATCCAATCCATACCAAGGATGACTTCCTCATGCTCCAGCGGCATGACAAAGAAGTCAACTAAAAGCACACGGGTCCCTACAGAAATGGGACAGTCATGGATCTCACGGGTACCTCTGACCCTACCCCATTGGGTAGCCCTATAATAAAGGGCATCCCCTCTACAGTGTCTAGACCCAGACGCTCAACACAAGCAACAGATATGAATGAGTGCGTAGCACCCGTGTCAAACAAAACACGAACAGGTAAGCCATAAATCAGAATGGTACCTGTAGCAGTAGGTGCAGCCGGCTCCTGCACTCCTCAGCTCAAAAACTCGGCCTGAGGGCCACGGGTGTCAGTGGTGCTCCCACCACGACCTCTACCTCTGCTCGGCCCAGGAGCAGATCCCTGAGCCGTCTGACGATCTGGGACCTTCTGTTGTCCCTGTGTCTGTTGCTGCTGAGGTGGCCTCTGTCCACCCCAGCTCCACCAGCAGGTGAAGAACCCTGCTGTGAAGAAGCTCCGCCCTGACGGCAGAACACTGCTCTGTGACCTCGCCCACCACACGTGAAGCAAGTCACCGGCTGTCTCGGGCACTCTGGCCTAATATGTCCCTGCTCTCCACAGTTATAGCACTGTCGAGCTCTACCAGTAGCCGGTGTAGGCGAAGGCTGACTCTGGCGACTCTGACCTCGCCCTGACCCAGCAGCTCCAGCCGTACCGCTAGTCTGCCCGGTACGCTGCCTCTTCTCAGACCCCCGGTCTGAGAAGCTCTCCTCTGACTGACCCGCTCACGCTCATAGTCAGCGGCTCGATCCTGGTAGTCCATCAGGGACTCACAATGAAATCCCGCCATATAAGCCCGGGTGGCATCCCTCAGCCGTCGGGAAAACAGATACACATGCTGATCAGCAGGAGGTGCAGCTGGTCCTAACAGTGCCAGCTCCTCCTGAAACCTCCGGATGGCCTCAGAAACTGGCACATCCTCGAACCCGGCCTCCACAAAATCCCTCAGTCTCTCCTTCCTCAGCGAGGCAGGGCAGAAACGCTCTCGGATCATAGACCTCATCTGCTCATAACTGGTGACCTGACCTCGTACGGATCTCCACCAGTGCTGCGCTAACTCCCTGAACAAGCTCTGCACTAACCGACCTGTCTATCAGCTGGACACCTAATAGACTCCAGAGCCGAGTCTACGTGTCCTATCCACAACTCTACCTCCAACCCCACCTTCCAGAGAAAGGGGGTACTCCCATCTGATGGAAAGCCTTCAACCAACTGTCTGGTCGAGGCCCTCTATACTCCTCCTGTACTCGAACGACCTCAGCAACAGGTGCCGGTGCAGCTGGCACCTGTGTAACGGTGTGGGACCTCTCAGATGGCCCTCCTGCGCTGGCAGATCCGGGGCACGTCTACCTGCCCTGGCAGCCTCCTCAACCCGCCGATGTAATCACGGAAGGTGGTCCATGGAGACACGGTCCGAGTCTGCTGACTGGACTCGCTGTGGACCGATCCGCCGGGTCTCTTTCCTCCAACTCTAAATCTCGCAAACCACATATCTCACAGGAACGTCCTCTGCTGCAGCAGCTCTCCTACCCCGTCCTCTACCTAACGGAGGTCTGCCTCTACCCCGTCCTGCTGCAGGTAAGGCTCTAGTCTGAACCATCTGCAGAGGACATAAACCCAACTCAGATGGCAATATATATGCCGTATGTATAGGTATATAACACAATCATCACAAAGATAGTATCTATCTATACATATATATACCTATACTGTCGAGATCTTCAGAGGGGCGATGGCTCACGTACACGATATCCCAAAACGTTTTGTACTCATTTCAAAACCAAAACCTTTTGAAAAGTCAGACCCCTTTCGGGTTCTGTTTATTTATCTATTCGACCTTTATCGCAGATTACAAGTGCCATTGTTGTCAACCTGGGCTCTGATACCACCTTTGTAACACCCCGAATCCGCGGGACTCGAGGTGCTACCGGGCTAGGATCTCACAATGGATCCTGACCCTAGCCTGACAACAATTTCACCGATCTTACAACAAGGCACAAACAGATTAAAACCAAAACATAAAACTGATATATAAACATGTCAAAAGGTTTATACAACTGCTGAGTACAACAAAACATATCATATATATATACATATCCAAAATACCCATCCACGAGTATAACCCCAGTGTACGGAGCCCTCAGCAGATCGCCCCGTCTGGATCACTCTGCAGTGTCCTAACCTGCAAAGTCTACAACACGGCATTACACCGTTAGCTAACCAAACACATACAAAGGAAGATGCTAGAGCACATGCACACGTCAGAACTTAAACATATAAACATGTGTCACACATTTACCCATTTTATTATCTTATAATAATAGTCCGGCGCATACAGCGTATAAATAATAACTCAATATGAACGTATGTGACACGAGGAATATAACCCTCGCCTCTCGGAAATGGTGCCAGCTGGAATGGGATCCGGTCCCACCTCCCGTGTACCCTATGGGAGTGGTGCAGGTGGCGGCCACTGAGCCATACGGGCCTGCCCGAAGAGAACCTCCAGACTCCCAGCGGGATGAATGGACAAGTTGTCACGGCCCTACAATGGGCAGTCAATAGACCATAGGTCGGTAATACAATATATCATACGGGCTATAAAGCATAACATCCACCACTCAGGCACACATCCAATATATGGAGGGCAGCTAAGTAAGTCCTATGGACTTACCTCAACCTCGGGAGTCACAGACTCAGAATACTCGGCTCCGCTCTGGAGATCAACTCAACCTAAACAAGGTATAACGCATACATCATATACATATCCATACAAGGGGTCACACCTAGACCCAAGGGATCCATACGGATCATATTCCAACTTGTAATCCTCAAGGCCGTAACCGGCATAACAGTTCCGTACTCAACTCATTCTAACCTCAACTCGCACCTAGCATGCTACTAACACTCATACTAGGAAGGAAAAGGATCTACCTAGCCTTAGGTAGATCCGGGACAAAACGCACCTGCGGGTCACAAGGGACGCAGGGGCGAAAGCAGGTGGCCGCGGGCGCGGCGGGATGTGGCCGCGGGGGCGGTGACACGGAACGTGGGCGGCCGCTGGCACGCCGCTGGCGCGACAATGTCGCCGCGGGGGCGACTGTGCAGAGCGTGATTCTGCGTTTCTCCTCGGTCCTTCACGTGATCAATTCCGTCTTCTCTCATCCAAAGCCAATCCCAAACATACATACACATACAACATCAAACGTGCCTAGGCAATCATCTAATCCTAAGCTATGAAGGAAGGCAAGAAAGAAAAGAAGAGAGGAGAAGAAACCTTACCACACTTGTGGTCTAAGGCTGCAGGAGAGCTCAACTGCTACCAAGGCTGGCTTCCCAATAAAAGCCACTTACACAAGCACTACACACACAACAAAACTCTTCCAAACTCAGAACAAGATCAAAGGGAGCAAAGGAAAAAGGATGCGTGAGAGAAGCTGGAGAAGAAGATGAAGAAACCCTTGATCAGCCAAAGGTAAGAAGGAGCAAAAAAAGGTAAAGCACGGTCAACAAGGTCAAAGAAGACGGCTGCAGCCGCCGGAAACCGCGGGGCGGTCCAAGCAGCCGCAGGGGCGGCGCCACTCACCGCGGGGGCGGCAAGACCAACCTCGCCAAAGCTAATCTCGGCCAAGGTCCGGTCTCGGCCGAAAGACTACGGCTCTTACATTTTCCTTAGTTTTTGCAATAAAAGGCATTTACATCTTATTTAGAGCTTATTTGCATCAAAGAATGTCTACTCCATTTTGTCTCTTTTTGTTTAGGTGATTTAGGACCACTTTGGAGCTTAAAAGAGATGAATTGCTCAAGCCTAAGGAAGCTCACTCTACCCCATCATCATCATCATGGAAGTCAAGGAAGAATAAGCAAGGAAGATCCCAAGAGCATGCATGGAAGAAAGGCTCGAGATTTTATAAGAGAAGTCAAACACTCACCTTGGAGAAAGACACGTGTTAAGGATAAAGTTATTGTCCACTCGATGGAAGAACATCTCTCACTCGACACAGGAATACTAGTGTCACTCGATCGACAACACTTAGATGCTCCAGGAAGGAATCTACTCAGTTTGCCGTTCAAACCAATGTCACTCAATGGAGGAAGGTTCCACTCGAACGAAGATGACATGACACTCAATCGATCACTCAATCGTGTGGACATGCGCGGAGGCAATGCCATGACATATGGAAGAGGCGATCGAGGCATAGATTTCCACTCGAACGATGTTGAAATCTCACTCACCCACGTAAGTTTCAACTTGGATCAAGTAGACCACAATATGGAGGAAGAAGTTTAACGGGTCACTCGATCGAGTAAGTGAACAAAGTCGATCGAATGGGTTGGCTAAATCGAACGATGTTGACCGGCACTGTAACGGATTCCACACGTGAGGTTGTTAGAAGAAGATTCATTTTTGATGAGTTGACAATTTGTTAGCCTATATATTGTTGGGTTGTGAAACAATTAAATATCTTACACATCTCACATTGGATCACAACAAACTTCTCTCTCTTTTCACTAGTCCGATTTTATTGAAGAATATTGGAGTTTTGAAGTTTTTGGGAATTTAATTAATTAATTAAATTAGTATTTTATGAATTTAATTCAAGAACCGAACCGAAGGTCCAAAATAGTAACCAAACCGAACCGGACCATCGGAAGTAATTCTTATTTAACCGAACTGGTTCCAGTCCGG
Organism: Fagopyrum tataricum; assembly: GCA_002319775.1. Classification (NCBI taxonomy): domain Eukaryota; kingdom Viridiplantae; phylum Streptophyta; class Magnoliopsida; order Caryophyllales; family Polygonaceae; genus Fagopyrum; species Fagopyrum tataricum. The sequence goes on along the minus strand of NCTC01003660.1, from coordinate 4,736 downwards.
CCTCTCTACCCTTATTCTAAGCCAAGCTTGTAACGGATCACCTTTGGGCCTTTTTCTTGCTCTAACAAACATGCCTCGCTCCGGCCCAACCCAATAACCCTCTCGCGTTTTGTGCCTAAACAATGAAGATGCTAACCGTACCCTCTGGGCAAACGAGTAACCAACGACGTCGTTCCGCCAATCTAACGTCCGCTTTCCCTTCATCTCCCTCATGTAACACCTGTCAAAGCAGTCAGGATCCTCTATGACCTTTCCTATAGCCTTCAGTATTGCGTTATTCTTATTGGTAAGATTTTAATTAATTCAATTTACCTAAATTAAAATTAAACAGCCTTTAAAATATAGGAAATTAAACTAATTTCAAATCTTCTATTTTAGTAAACAAGATACAGCAGAGATATTCTCTCTCTCTTTCCTCACGTGAGCCGCCTTTCGCTTCTTCTCTCTTCCGCTTCGCTTCTTCTCTTCCACTTTTTCTGTTGTTTGACGCTGCAATACCCTTCCGTCGGGGAGAGTCCCGCCGGAGAGTCGCTTCACATACCTTCCGCCGGGGAGACCTTGCTCTATTTGAGAGAAGATCGATTGCCACCAAAATCGAATTCTTGCGCCAGAGAAACGAAATCTTGCGTCATTGCAGACCGTCGAACACCAAGGTTTTTATCATCTAACCTTAAATTATAAGTCTTTTATATGCGATTGAGAGGTTAGATTAAGCCTTTGAAGTTTGATCGTTTTGTAGATTATGCTATCGAACACCATGGATTTACTTTTTACTGCTTAAGCATTAGATTTCTTTTCTTTTATGCTTTCTTGATATCACTTGGATCATAAAACTTTAAGAGATTGTATGTTTAAGTTAAGCAAGTGAAGTAGGTTCTGTAATTTCAAGAAAGTGAATTAGGCTTCATCATGATTGTAATTTGATTATACCTCAACAATGGATGTAAAACTATGTGAATAGAATGTAGTTACGTTTTTTAGACGACAATTGGATGTAAAACTATAAGTGTTTGATGGTACAGGTACAACTCGAAGATGTTTTGGACGACAATTGAGCATCACGTCACAAGGAAGAGTTTGGGTGAAGGCCGTCATTTTTTATGTTGTTATGCACAAATTGAAATTTAATAAACAAGCATAGATTTATCATTATAGTTTCAAATCGGTGGAGATAGGCAATGATACATGGTGATACACATATCATGGAATTTAAAACAAACATATTGCAAACTTTGACTTTTTTTAATGCTTTTACCATGTCTAATTTGTTAGTTTTGTATAAACGATTCTTTTCTAATACGATTTATTATATACAACTCTCTCTTTTCCATGAATTATCCGTTTCTCTAGGTTTATATAGTCAAAAATTAAAAAGAAGATTTTGTTTATAAAATGATAAACCATATAGTTTTTAAACTATATGCATATATTTGACAATAATTTCCAAAACAACTCCTAAATAACGTAAGATCATATTCATCGTTATATAATCAATATAAGCTAAAGTGGAGTTTTGGGAGGTTCACTAGAATGCATTAGAAGTATACCTCCAGATCAATTTGAAATCATCAGCCTGTTTTTGTAATTGAACCAAGTGATTTTGATCTAGAAATCGATCAATCAAAATAGTCAATTTTGATCTAGAAATCCAGCCTATTTTTGTAATTGAACCAATCGTCGGATTAACTAGAAAACGATAATGTTAAAGTTGTGGAGTGTGTACCGTGCGAACAAAGACCAAATGAAATAAAGCTGATGATGAATCAAGCATCACAGTGACACATTAATATATTAAAGAATTTAGTACACACAAAAAATCACAATGATCTCAATGTCAAATACAAATTAAGAACTTGGTACCAAGGAAGAAAAGTTAAAAATCGTCTTGAGACAATTCTAGTTAGTATCAAGCAATCAAGAATAAATGGATCATTTTTCATCTGCAAAGAAGATGAGTCCCGGGACAAAACCATTAAAAACTTGCACAATCATCAACTCTTCGATTACCTTGCTCCTCCACCACAAGAGCATGCCCTCTTCTCGGGTCTCTATGTAAAAAACTTTCAAGATAGCTGTTAGGCAAGCACAATAAAATAATTATACTACAAATTCTAAACCTACCTATTAAATAATTACACTTAATCAAACTTCAATAACACACTCACGATTCACTAATTAAGCCACTAAAGAAACATGAATCTACTGTAATTATTTTTTTTTTATACATAACCTGCATACATAACCTTATTACTTAACTACATTCATGATTAGGTGATTGCATAACCTAATCACATCATCGTTTTTATACATAGCCTAATTACATAACCTAAAAAACGTAACTACGTTCTATTAACATAGTTTTACATCCATTGTTGAGGTATAATCAAATTACAATCATGATGAAGCCTAATTCACTTTCTTGAAATTACAGAACCTACTTCACTTGCTTAACTTAAACATACAATCTCTTAAAGTTTTATGATCCAAGTGATATCAAGAAAGCATAAAAGAAAAGAAATCTACTGCTTAAGCAGTAAAAAGTAAATCCATGGTGTTCGATAGCATAATCTACAAAACGATCAAACTTCAAAGGCTTAATCTAACCTCTCAATCGCATATAAAAGACTTATAATTTAAGGTTAGATGATAAAAACCTTGGTGTTCGACGGTCTGCAATGGCGCAAGATTTCGTTTCTCTGGCGCAAGAATTCGATTTTGGTGGCAATCGATCTTCTCTAAATAGAGCAAGATCTCCCCGGCGGAAGGTATGTGAAGCGACTCTCCGGCGGGACTCTCCCGACGGAAGGGTATTGCAGTGTCAAACAACAGAAAAAGTGGAAGAGAAGAAGCGAAACGGAAGAGAAGAAGCGAAAGGCGGCTCACGTGAGGAAAGAGAGAGAGAATATCTCTGCTGTATCTTGTTTACTAAAATAGAAGATTTGAAATTAGTTTAATTTCCTATATTTTAAAGGCTGTTTAATTTTAATTTAGGTAAATTGAATTAATTAAAATCTGACCAATAAGAATAACGCAATACTGAAGGCTATAAGAAAGGTCATAGAAGATCTGAGACTGCACTAGCAGGAGGATAAAACAATACATAATTCAAGAGAAAATTTAAAATCAAAAGAAGCTAAAAAAATTAGCGATATAGTTAACTTCACGGTGTACATGACTGATCTAGATATCCCTTTACTTTTTATCGTAGTTTCATCAATTAAGTACCAAATTATTGAGTAAGTGATGACGGTGAATGTGGTTGTCTTTCAATGGGTTTAGTGGGTTGTCACTAATTAAAATATTTCCATAATGTGTATATATAAGCATGTTTGCTTCTCTTCAATGGATGTGCCAAAATTTCGTCAAACTCCGACCTTTCCCCTTGATCGACTAGCCATGGAAAACACCTCAACTCCACACGCAGTGCTGGTGTCAAGCCCGGGCATGGGCCACCTTATCCCCGTTTTCGAGCTTTCTAAACGCCTCTCCTCTCTCTACTCTTTCAAAGTAACAATTCTCTTCATCACCACTCAATCCTCTGATCAATCATCACTTTCGCAGTACTCTTCGCCCAACGTTAACCTAATTCAGATTCCCGCCGCTGACATCTCCCACATCGTCAATCCGGAAGACAAAGTCGTTTACAAGATCGGAGTCCTCATGCGCGAGACCGGGCCAGCGATTCGGGCCGCAATATCCGGGCTCACCGAGCCCAAGCCGACTGTCCTCGTCTTTGACATGTTCGCTACTGAGTACGTGTCAATGGGTCGGGAGTTCGGGCTTCCTAAGTTCGTTTATGTCCCGTCTAGTGCGTGGTTTCTTGCTCTTACTGTCTACTGTCCGGTTCTTGATAAAGAGGTGGAAGGGGAATACGTTGATCAAACCGAACCGCTGAAGATTTTGGGATGTAAACCGGTTAAGCCGGATGAAGTTGTTGACCCGATGATGGACCGGTCTGACCCGCAGTATAAGGAGTATTTCCGAATGGGGATTGAGATCCCTTTGTTTGATGGTGTGTTGTTGAACACATGGCATGATCTCGAGTGGTCCACGTTGTCGGCTTTAAGAGACCGAGAGTTGTTTGGAAATATCATCCGGGGACCGGTCTATGATATCGGACCAATTGCCCGAACCACGGTCAAGCCGGATAGTAACAGTAAAAAGATTTTAGAATGGTTGGACCGGCAACCAGCTCGGTCAGTGGTGTATGTATCATTTGGGAGTGGTGGGACCCTATCGACGTGCCAAATGAATGAGCTGGCTTTTGGTTTGGAGATGAGTCAACAAAGGTTTGTTTGGGTAGTGAGACCACCTACCGATGGAGCAGTCGACTCTTCTTATTTTGGATCGAAAGATGAGCGTGATGAATTCAAGTATTTTCCTAATGGATTTATGGAGAGGACTCGTGATTTCGGGTTATTGGTCGAAAATTGGGCCCCGCAACTCGAAATATTGTCTCATAAATCTGTAGGAGGATTTTTGACGCACTGTGGGTGGAACTCGATTATAGAGAGTATAACAAATGGAGTGCCAATGATCGCGTGGCCATTGTACGCAGAGCAGAAGATGAACGCGACAATGTTGGTTGAAGAGTTGAAGATAGCAATCCGACCAAGCGAGCTTCCGAGGAAGAAGGTGGCGGAAAGGAATGAGGTAGAAAAGATGGTTAGAGTTGTCTTGAAAGGCGAGGAAGGACGTTGCATGCGAACTAGAGTCGAGGATCTTCAGAAGGCCTT
>NCTC01003659.1:0-10600 GCA_002319775.1 Fagopyrum tataricum | reverse complement strand
GCGGGGCGGCGGCAGGCTCACGGCCCAGCACAGCCGCGGGCGCGGCTCGGCCGGCACGGGCCGCGGGGGCGGCTCCGGGGCTCCAGGACACGACGGCCGCGGGGGCGGCTCCCTTCCGCCGCGGGGTGCGGCCGGCAGCGCCGCAGGGTGCGGCCTCTGGTTCCCGGCAGGGGCGGCTCCTGCTCCGCCGGGGCACCAGCTTGACTCCGCGACTGCGTTTCTTCGACAGTAGGTTCCTCCTCTCCTTTCCCCTTCGTTCCTTCCTTAGTATTGATGTTGGATCATGTTAGTAGCATGCCTAGGATGGATCTAGAGTAGCTTGGAATGCCACTTAGTGGTTGTGAACCTAGGAGCCCTTAAGGCTGGATGTAAGTAATGGATATGAGCATGTGAGCATGATGGACCTTCTAGGCTAGCTTGTGCCTCTTTGGTTGAGGATTACTCTTGTGGAATTATGGACTATTGTGAGTTGTTTCATGTGTGGAGAGTGTGATGAGTACTTGGGACCTAGGATGCATTCCTACTTTGAGGGTTAGGTGATCTTGCATAGATCACTAGAGTGAAGTCTAAGATTTCTTGAGTGGGAGTATGTATTGATATGCATATCTCTTGTGAGCAGGTTGTGGGCTTCCGCCTTAAGGAAGCGAGAGTGTGGTGACTTGGGTTTGGTGACGAGGTAAGTCTCCGGACTTACTTAGCTCGTATTTTATGTATTAGCATTGATGTGTGTTTTGTGATGTGTGTTTATGTTATGTTATAACAATTAAACCGGTAATTAGGACCACCGACCTTATATGTATATGTTGGCCCAAGTGTATGATAACGGGCGGTGACATCACTGCCTACGACCGAGTGAGTCTAGGAGGTTCTCGGCGACTAGCCCGGCGGGTCAGATGGTCGGGTGCATCTGTACCATTCTTTTCCGGTAAGTAGGGACCGAGGCGAGACCACGGTGGTCTCGTGTCACAAACCGAAGTTGAATTTGAACGGGATACGACTTAATAATATAAAGATAATAAACCGGACTTGTGTGTTTTATGTTGTGTGCTATGTATGTGTTTGCGCCTTCACTGCTTTTCTAATGCTTAGAATATTAGCTAACGGTTTTAAACCGTTTGTGTAGATAACTTGCAGGTTAGGGATGCCGCCGAGTGAGGCGGAGGAGTGGACAACCGGGGTCTCCGTACATTATAGGACGGGGACGTTTTTGAGTCATGTTTCATATTGTTGTACATGGATGTTGTCGTACGTTTAGACTTCGTATCAGGTTATGTTGTTTTGAGAACTCGACTGAGTTTCCACGTTGTATTCTTACCTTTCAGTGTCTCGCATACATTATAAACGTTTTCGAGTTTTTCCTTTATTTGTGCCTTGTTGGAAGGTCCGGTGAAATTGTTGTCAGGCTAAGGGTCGGGTGCCATTGTGAGGTCTCGCCCGTAGCATCCCGAGTCCCGCGGATTTGGGGTGTTACATAAGTGAGTCCTACGAACTCACCTTAACGGTACAGGTCTCAAAGTCTCGCGATCTTGCTTGCAAAAGATCCGATTATCCTATTCATTAAATTATTCACTCTTAGAATAATTTCACTCTTAATTTCGTTCAACTTAACATTCTCTCAATCAGGGTATGACGTCTAGACTCGATACCCTGAATTCTTCTAACATTTCGGTTTGGGGATCTACACTGTAAAGTCCGGAAAATTTAAAAATAAAAATATAACAATGATCGGGAATTTTAAAAATAAATTAGCATTTATCCTCTTTCCGTACACTATGCCACGGAGATGTTCGGTAATTAATTCCGTAAATTTTTATTACGGAAATGTCCGAGAACTTATTCCGACCGTAACGTCCGTTACGGAGTTATTTTACGGGTTCGGACCCGACCTTTATGCCTACTTCCCTTCTTCCCCCCCCCCTTTTCTTCCCAGAGAAAGATCTCGGCCCCGCTGAGACCGACCTCGGCCGAGATTTCTCCAGGGGACCGAGATGACCCCTCGGTCTTCTCTTCTCCACTACTCCACGCCAAGTCTGCCACAGCCGCCCAGCTACCTAGCGCTGCAGTCTTGCCGCCCAGCTACGCTCTGCAGACCCCGACCCCTCGACCTCGCTCCCTCCTCAACCTGCTACACACAACCTCGCCCTCGGCCTCCTCTCTCTCGCTTCACTCCCTGCACGCCCTCCCTGCAACCATCCCTCCTCTCAACACGACTGCATCTCTCTCCCTCTGCGTTCAGAACCCTGGAGCAGCCTCACCCAAGAGAAGCCGTCACCGTGCCATGCCTACGCAAGCCCCGCCAGACCGAGCCAGACCAGGCTGTCGCAGCTCCTCTCCTTCCCCGCGAGCTTCTGCACCTTGCCCGAGCATCTCGGCCGAGACCTCCTGCACCTCGGCAGAGATTCGTCGGCATCTCGGCCGAGCCTCTGCATCTCGGCCGAGACCCGTGCTGTCCAGGCCGGAGCTAGACCGTGCCTCTCCTGCCGCCCCCGCGGAAGCCACATCAGCCTTGTCTTCCTCTGCGATCTCGGCCGAGCTCTCTGTAATCTCGGCCAAGACTGTCCGTGATCTCGGCCAAGCCTGTCCGTGATCTCGGCCGAGCTAAGTCTGCATCTCGGCCGGGCCTGTCCGTGATCTCGGCCGAGCTAAGTCTGCATCTCGGCCGAGCCTGTCCGTGATGTCGGCCGAGCCATCTGCATCCCGGCCGAGATTCTGCCGTCCCCGCCACCGCAGCAAGCTCGGAAGTCCGTGGGCGTACTTCCGGTCGGCCTCCCTCGTGTTCGGTATAATTACGATTAAACCCCCCTCGTCTTTGATTAATATATTTAGAATATACATTGGAAAGTACTGAAATTGTCGGAAATGCGTTAGCGGGTTTTACCCGTAGATTGGAATTGAGGAATTTTAACGTAGGTTTGAGGAACGAGTTATGCCGTAGTATCATGTTAGGATGGTTTTGGTATGACTTGGAAGAAATGCCAAGTAGTGGCTTTGGAAACCTTAGGAAAACGTGATGGACGTACTAGACCCCGTGGAAGTGTATAACGTGTTGGATTATGAGCATGATAGATTCTAGGATGTGATTCTAGAATGAGAATCAAATGATCTTGTATAGATCATATGGGTAGAAATCCTAGGCTTCTCGAGTTGAGCAGGTATTGATAGATATCGTGCTATGAGTAGGTGTTGTATTTTTCCCAAGGGAAGCAGGAGCGTTGTGAGTTAGCGTTGGGATGAGGTAAGTCCCCGGACTTACTTAGCGAGTATTTTACGTATTAGCATGATGCGTGTTGGGTGGTGTTTGTTTAAATATATGTTATAATTATGAAACCGGTAAATAGGACCACCGACCATGTAATATTGTTTGGCCCAAGTGTATGATAACGGGCGGTGACAATACTGCTTAGCCCGGCATGGGTCTAGGGGATTCTCGGTGACTTGCCCGGCGGGTTAGATGGACGGAGGCATCCGTGCTATTCTTTGCCGGTGGGGGGACTGAGGCGAGACCACAGTCGTTCTCGTGTCACAACCATAAGTTGAACTAGGACGGGATACGAGATAATAAATAAAGATAATAAACCGAACTTGCGTGCTTTATGTTTTGTGTTTTTATGTGTGTTTGTGCCTGCCCATTATTCTAATGCTTAGAATGCTAGCTAACGGTTTTAAACCGTATATGTAGATGATTTGCAGGTTAGGGACGCCGCCGAGTAAGGTGGAGGAGTGGACAGCCGGGGTCCCCGTACATCTTAGGATGGGGTTATTTTGAGTCATGGTTTATGATATGGATGTTTCCGGATTTTAGTTTTGTACCATATTACGTTGTTTTAAGGACTCGGCTGAGTTTCCCAGTTGTACTTTACTTTTCGTTTCCGCATACATTAAAAACGTATTTAAGTTTTCGCCTTTATTCTGTGCTATTGTTGAAAGGTCCAGTGAACTTGTTGTCAGGCTAAGGGTCGGGACCCATTGTGCGGTCTCACCCGTAGCGCCCCGAGTCCCGCGGATTTGGGGTGTTACAAACACGTTCATTCGCGTTCCCTTAATCATAGCATACTCTTCCATTAGCCTATCTACCCGAAAAGCGTTATTATTCTAATCTCAAGAATAACCCGTCAACTCTCAAATCTTATTCCGGTCTCGGAAACACACTCGTTTGATTCCACTAACTTAGGTTCCGGTCTTATTCTTCTACATATCCAACATCATCCGCCTTCTCACTAATTATAATTCCTCATGCCAAGTTCAAGGTAGCATTTCTCCACTTATTATACTTCTAACTTTTCCGGTCATTCCGTACTAGTTCCGTTCTCTGGTTTATTTCCTCTTTTCTCTATCCTGGATGTGCAATAAAATTCTCCCGATATTACTCTAATTATCTACTCCACAATTTCATCCCGATTATATTACTAATTTCCGTATCCCTAAATATTTCAATAATTACACTAATTAACTAGAACTGTCTTATCATGCATTATCAAATAATTATAAAGTAATATGACTAGGAGCTAATTATAAATTCATATTATATTAAATTAATCACAGAGGTCGGATACGGGTCTAACCGAAAACGGGTCGTTAGCACGTTAACTGTTTCGATCACTATCGGGTGGTACGGGTTACATAAATTCCGAGTTCGATCCGTATATGTGGCAACAACAAGTGCCATAACCTTCTTCTTTCTCCAGGTCCACAACTCCATGTTACAGGCCTGTGGTTAATAAAATAGAACAAAATTAACACTATCCCCCTTCTGCATTTCACAATTAACCGTACAGTTCCCAACTAATTCATACCCGTCGCACGGTACATGGGAGGCAGTTCCGTTACCACTTCTGCCGCCGGTAATATGGCATTGACCCTCTCGCGCTTCTTCTCCGGTGGTAACGGTCGACGGTGGTTTCACTGGTGGTAAGGAGTGCGTCGTTTTTTATGGAGTCGGGGTGGGGCTAGGACCACGATCTCGCGAAGCTTGTCGATAGAGGAAAGATAAGAGAGCGGGGAGTCGGGCTTAGATGGGCGAGAGAGATCACTGGCGGGAAAGGAAAGGTTGTACATAAACTGTGAGGGAGGCAGATCGTTGACGCAGTGCACAGAGGAGAAGAAGAAAGGTTTAGGGTTCGGTCCAATCGAAAAGAAAACGTATAGAGGAGGGCACGTTCGCATTGGTGTGAGGGTAGTCTTTAACAATCACTGTTCTGAATGATGCAGAAGACGGGAGGAGAGGTTAGTGTAATGGCGTGGGAAGTTAATCGAATTAACGTTTCACGACTTTTACTCGGCGTTTACTCTATCCGGTTGTTGACATTCATAGCGTTTAATGTGGAAGAAGGCGTTGTTGGTCGAGACCGGTCAAACTGCAGGTGGGCCATAGGACACTTCACAGGGGAGATGGGCCGATTAAACTGGCCGGCAAATAGTTGGATAGAGATCAATACTTAGTGATAGAAAGGAAGGTTGGTAGTAGAAACAAGTGGAAGAAATGGCCGAACTAGCTAAAATAAACCGGGGTTGGTTTGGTTTACTCGAACCCGAACGAATTATTAATCTCGTCAATCTGGACTCAATTTTTCGGCTAAGTTACTATTATTTCGCTTAAATAATTAAATTAATTATCAAGAATTTCAGGTTATTACATATGTGTTATGTGATGTATATGTGTATGTGCCTTCACCTCTTTTCTAATGCTTCGAATACGAGCTAACGGTTTTAAACCGTTCATGTAGATGCCTTGCAGGTTAGGGACGCCGCCAAGTGAGGTGGAGGAGTGGACAGCCGGGCTCTCCGTACATTATAGGACGGGGACGTTTTTGGGATATGTCTTTGTATTGTTGGATTATGTTGTACTGTTTTTGTTTTCTTATTGGAGTTGTGTCGTTTTGAGGACTCGGCTGAGTTTCCACCTTGTATCTTTACATTTCAGTTTCTCGCATACATTATAAACGATTTTGAGTTTGGCCTTTATTTGTGTCTTGTTGGAAAGGTCCGGTGAAATTGTTGTCAGGCTAAGGGTCGGGACCCATTGTGAGGTCTCGCCCGTAGCATCCCGAGTCCCACGGATTCGGGGTGTTACAGTTTCAAATATTTTTGAAAAAATATTTGGATCAATATCATCCGTTTTGATGAATGTATAATGTTAATTGTATACCTTTAGAATTCCCAAATTCCTTCTATCTTCCTAAAAAGTATATATATTATAAGTTATATACAAAAAAAAAGTGATCATCATTATCGAATCATTTAATAGATTTTACCAACCGACTAAATTAACTATAATATTTATAAATCACATAATATCCAAGTTTATAAACCTAATTAAGTTTTTTTTTAGTAATATCCAAGTTTATCAATCGTTGTAATTTAGGAAGTTTGTGTAGATCTTTGTAAACCCTAGATGCCTTACCTCCCCTATATAAGCACATCTTGGGTTAGGGTTAGATATCTCATTCACTATCGATCTGTCGTCTTCGAGTTCTATCTCGAAGCATTTTTCTTCTCTCCCTTATTCTACTAGGTTGTCATTGTTAGAGTTGCTCTATAAGGTTCTTTCTAAAACCAAAATTTGTGAGTTATACTCTTTCTAGTTTCAATATATTGCTTTCTTTGCTTTATATCATAGCATGTGTGACTAGTATCGTTCCTTCATCTAATGATTGAGATGAACCCTGACATGCTTTAATTTTGTTGATTGCATATATAATTGTGAATTGAGATCTTTAATAATCCTTCAAATCAAAGGGTTTAATCCTACCTCTTAATTACCTTATTCAATCCAGAGTGGCATTTTAAATTCGTTTAGATAAAACAAAGTGAATAACCAAACGATATTGTTTTATCGGAAAGATTTGAAAAGAGCTTTGGGAGAATACTAGTCTATCAAAGTCTCGGAGAATTCTATTGTTATGAAACATATTAGTTGTTATAAAAATTTAATTAGGCGTAATCTATTGTTATGAAGATTTGTTACGATACAACAACTTAATATTATATTACTAAAATATTAGAACTAGATTAATTAACCATTATTTGTAAAATAATTTATATTCTAAGAAATTAAGAAAATAAACTAGTAAATATTTCGATGTGATAGTTAACATAGAAACGAATTTTGATAAAGAATATTTAATCACACAAAATAATATATCGGTTGATAAACTTGGATATTATGTGATTTATGTTATAGGTTAATTTAGTCGGTTAGGTAAGATCTATTAGATGATTCAATAATGATGATCACTGATATTTTTTGTATCTAACTTATAATATATATATATTGATATTATATATATATAGTAATATATATATATAATATTATAATATATATATATATATTATGTATATATTATATATATATTATGGTATATATATATATATATATATTGGATAAAACCGTTCTTGAATATTTTTTTTTCCAAAAATATTCAAAACGGTTTTATATTCCAATACATTCAAATTGGAGTTAGAAACCAAACATGAGACTACCGGTTATAATAATAACTCGAATATTTCTCGCTTCAAACGGTAGTAATTATTACGACGTGATAAGTTGTTTCTAATTTGTCAAAATTTACCCGTTTTATTAGTAACTCCGATTTGAATGTATTAGATGATGAACACCATTTTAACACTCTCATGGAAAAATATTGGATCAATATCCCATTTATGATGACCAATAGTTGTTGAAGAGTTCATGGGAAACCCCATTATATTTTACATGTAAATGGGTTCAACGGATGAAGAGTTTAAGTCGCCTTCCAAATGTGCACAAAATTAGTGAAAATGTTTCTAATATCAATGTTGGTAAGCTAACACTTTTACTATATATGTCATAAATTTATTTTTTTTCTCAATGGTATAATATCTATGATTATTTTTGTAAAAAAATACACATATTTTTTTCTTTACAATCAACCATTTTACATTTTGTGCAATTATTAAAGTTTATAAGATAGTGTTTCACAGAAATATATTTTTCTTTGTTAGAATCTTTGACGGAAAAAGACATGCGTATAATAGGTTGACCTGTTCCCATCATAAATTACGAAGATAGCTTATATTTTGTTAGCGGTGTCACACTGAGATTTGAATATATAAGTCAAATCGCCTTATATTATTAAACTGCCATTCCATAGAATTTTCTATTCTAAAATTAATTCCGTTTTAAATAAAACATATTCATTGTTATACATATTTAAATTAGGCGTAACCTATTGCTATGCAAAAAAAATTTTATGACACAACAACCAGATCTTATATATTACTAAACAATTAGACTTGAATAACTAACCATTATTTGTAGAATTTTTGATATTATAAGAATATCGGGAAAAAAAAAGCTAGTAAATCTTTGGATGTGATAGTTAACATAGAACGACTTGATAAAGAATATTTGAATCGCAAAAAAATATATTGTTTGGTAAACATGGATATTATGTGATTCATAAATATTATAGTATAATTAAGTCGGTTGGTAAAATCTATTAAATGCGGCCAGTTTTGATGATCAGTTTTGTTAACAAAGAACGATTTTGAAAATGAATTTTTAATCAAACAAAAGAATATATCGGGTTATAAACTTGGATATTATGTGATTTATAATATTATAGTTAATTTAGTCGGTTGGTAAAAGCTTCAATAATGATGATCACTTATTTTTTTTGCATATAACTTAATATATATATATATAAACACACACTTCAATCTGGATAGAAGGAACCCGGAAATTTTAAAGGTACACCGGTTCAACATTACACGGTCATCACAACGGATGATATGATCCAATTTTTTGCCCAAAAATAAACAAAACGGTTTTATCTTCCAATACATTCAAATTGGAGTTAGAAGCCGAACATGAGACTATCGGTTATAATAATAACTCGAATATATATATAACTTCAAATGGTGGTAATTATTACGACGTGATAAATTGATCTAATTTGTCAAAATTTACCCGTTGAAGTTGTAACTTCGATTTGAACGTGTTGGATGATGAACACCATTTAAAACACTCTAGGAAAAATATTGGTCCAATATCTCCTTTATGATGATCAATCGTTGTTGAAGGATTCATGGAAACTCAAGTATATTTTAAATGTAAACGGATTCAACGGTTGATGGGCTTAAGTCTCCTTCCAAATAAGCACACATTTACAGTGTTCAACTTTTGAAAATGTTTTTAATCATCAATGTTGGTAAGTACACTTTTAGAATATAATATTGATGTCATAATATTATATTTCTTTAAAGGTATAATATCTATGATTTTTTTGTAAAAAAAGTTGTAACAACCGGAAAAATTCGGAATTTTATATAATTATTTTAAAAATTTTTATTAAATTATTCCAAGATCCGAGTCGGGTTTTAAAATTATACATCGTTTCCTTTAAACCGAACTTAAACCAGACTTGAGGGTTCGTTAAACCATAAAGCCAACCAGACCGGCCTTCCTTTACCTTGGCCTAATGGCCTTATCCAACCTAGTTGTTGGCCAGCCCGTCTCTCTCACTATCCCGGCCCATAACTTAGCCTTTTCGCTGGTCCATGAGATCGGCCATGTGATGAAGACTAACCAGCCACACATAGATAACCTGGGCCTTTCTTACCTCAGTTTTCCCTAGATTCGGCCCGTGTGCCTATGTCCTGCCGAAACTTAGAAGCCCATTTCCTGCTTTAATCCCTTCCTCCTCTTGGATCAAGCCAACGTCGAAACGCCAGTCAACCGCCATTGAAGAGAGTGAAGGAAAAATAACGCCCGACACTAAGACTCAACATTCACAGTGGAAGATGTGTAATCAAGAGTCGACGAAGCTAGCCAACCACTACTGAGAAACTTCACTTCCGCATTGTCGTCACCAAGCCAAAACACCCAAACTCTCCGCCAACATCGTTTTTCTACACCTCCTTGTTGCCGACGATCACAAGCGTTCGAGCCGTCCCGACGACGTTGATCGGAAGCAAGTAAGTGAACTCGTTTCTTGTACTTCGTCCTCCTCCATCTGTTTATATACTAAACCTACACCACTTCTACAACAAGGCGAGACATTGCCTTTCACTAAAGAGCCACTGAGTCCATCACCGTCGATCGCTAGACAACAGAGAAACGCCTCACCGAGTTGAAGCGACACCTACTCCATCCCAAGCCACCGGTGTAAGTACCTCTCACCCATGTTGTCAAAATGTGGTTGTGAAGGAGAGAAATAATAAACGTTAAGGTTAACCTTTCCAGGATTTGAACTAGTGACTGCCCGCTTGTCCCTTAACGTTTGAGAAATTTGATGTATCTGCTTATAAGATATGGTTTGATGTGTTTTAATAGAAATGAGTTGATATACATATATGTGGGTTTGAAAACTTTGAGAGTGATGACTTGAGTTGACTTTCCTTAGGTGGTTATTATGTTTTATTTTGTTGTATTGCATTCTAAAGAGTTTATACTTGCGGAACTTTTATGGAGAGTTGATTGACTTGGTTTTTGACTTGAGCATCTTATGTCATATGTCTTTTTTGAGATAATTTAGTCTTTACCATAGCGGGATATGCCTTACGCATTCAGTGGTCATTGACCACGACAACATCATTGTCGGCGTTTTTTTTTTGTGTTTTT
>NCTC01003658.1:0-14820 GCA_002319775.1 Fagopyrum tataricum | reverse complement strand
GCCTCATCGCTTCCTCGTCTCGACCACTGTATCCTCAGCATAGGAATGTACTTCGAACGCAGGCGTCTCATACCTCGTTCTAGGACTGCAATCGGATGCTCAAAAAAAGTGTGGTCCGGCTCGACCACCAAATCATCATAACTCACAATATGTCTCGGATTTGGTATATACTCCCTCAGCTGAGATACGTGAAACACAGGGTGAACACCTCTAACCTCGGAGGCAAAGCTAATCTGTAGGCTGCGCTCCCAACCCGATCCAGAATCTCGAACGGTCCGACATATCGGGGGCTCAACTTCCCCTTAATGCCAAAACGTCTAACACCTCGTGTCGGAGACACTCTTAGCCACACATGGGGTTCCTACTCTGAACTCTAGAGGTCTACGCCTCCTATCTACATAGGACTTCTGACGGCTCTGTGCAGTCAACATCCTATCTTTAATCAGTGCTACTCGAGCCACATCATCCTGAATCTGATCAGGTGTCAAACCACTAACAGTACTAGGCTCATCCCAGCATAATGGTGTACGACATCTCTTTCCAAACAGTGCCTCATATGGGGCCATCCCAAATGATGCATGCCAGCTGTTATTGTACGAGAACTCAACAAGTGGGTGATGATCCGTCCACACTTGTCCCCAGTCCAACACACAAGCTCGTAGCATATCCTCAAGTGTCTGAATGGTCCTCTCTGACTGACCATATGTATGAGGATGAAACGCCGTAGTAAAGTGCAAACTCGTCCCCATGGCAGTGTGGATCTGCTGCCAAAACCTCGAGGTAAATCGTCCATCTCTGTCTTAGACGATCGTCATCGGTACACCATGGAGTCTCACTATCATCCTAGTGTACTCCTCAGCCAATCTACTCACTGGCCACGTTTCCTGAATAGGGATGAAACGTGCCGTCTTCGTCAATCTGTCCACTATAACCCTTATGGCATCAAAGCTCCTGCTCGGTCTCAGCCCAGTCACAAAATCCATGGTGACGTCCTCCCACTTCCTCTGTGGAACAAGAATTGGATGGAGCTCACCTCCAGGTCCGCAATGCTCTATCTTGACTTGCTGGCAGGTCTCACACTGTGCCACAAATCTGGCCACATCGGGCTTCAGCCCTCCCCACCAATATGAACGTCTCACATCCTGATACATCTTACTCGTACCTGGATGTACAAAGTAAGGTGTACAGTGAGCCTCCTGTAATATCCTCTAGCGTAGATCCACATCAGCGGATACACAGACGCGACCGTGGCATCTCAACACTCCATCTGCTCCTAGAAGGAACTGTGGTGCGTCATCCTCAGACATCCTCTCTCAGATCCTCATCAGTGTCGGGCAGGTCTCCTGCTTCTATTGGATCTCACTCAACAGATCAGGAAGAACCTCTAAAGTACTCAATCGGGCATCCTCATCAGGAAACTGGATGTCCAACTCTAACCAGACCAGATCCCTCTGTAACTGATGCTGAACTGTCAGCCTCGTAATCGCCTGCTCTCGAGGTGTCTTCCTGCTCAGGGCGTCGGCGACAACGTTCGCCTTCCCCGGATGGTACAAAATCTCTAGGTCAAAGTCCTTAATCAGCTCAAGCCATCTGCGCTGGTGGTTATTCAATTCCCGCTGCGTAAAAATGTACTTCAGACTCTTATGGTCTGTGAAGATCTGCCATATAACACCATATAGGTAATGTCTCCAGATCTTCAATGTTGAACTACCGCTGCCAACTCCAGGTCATGAGTCGGGTAGTTCTCCTCATACGTCTTCAACTGTCTAGACGCATATGCAATCACTCGGCCCCGCTGCATCAACACACATCACAAGCCTAGCTTGGATGCATCACTGTAAACTACAAAATCCTCTGTACCCTCTGGTTGTGCCAAAACAAGAGCGGAAGTCAAACGTCTCTTCAGCTCCTCAAAACTCTGCCTACACTGCTCAATCCATACAAATTTGGTAGTCTTCCTCAGCAGACTCGTCAGTGGACGGGCAATCACAGAAAATCCCTCCACAAAGCGTCGGTAATAACCGGCTAGGCCAAGAAAGCTACGTACTTCCTTGACGTTCGTCGGTGTCGTCCATACTGCTACTGCCTCGATCTTCGCCGGATCAACCTTGATCCCCTCGGCAGAAACAACATGACCCAGGAATGCTACCTTTGGCATCCAAAACTCGCACTTAGAGAACTTAGCATAAAGTTCTCTATCCCGTAAAACCTGCAACACAGTCCTCAACTGCCCTACATGCTCCTCTCTGTTGCGAGTACACCAAAATATCATTTATAAAGACTACCACAAACTGGTCCAGGAAGTCGATGAATATACTGTTCATCAACTCCATAAAAATTGTTGGGACATTCGTAAGCACAAATGGCATCACTAAAAACTCGTAGTGTCCATACCTTGTCCAGAACGCTGTCTTGTGCACATCCTGCTCTCTCACCCTCAGCTGGTGATATCCTGAACGCAGGTCAATCCTGGAGAACACTGTAGCTCCTTGAAGATGATCTAACAAGTCGTCAATACGAGGCAATGGATACTTGTTCTTAATGGTCACCTTGTTCAGCTCTCTGTAATCAATACACCGTCTCAACGATCCGTCCATCTTCCGTACGAAAAGGACAGGTGCTCCCATGGGGATACGCTAGGGCGGATGAAACCCTTCTCAGTTAACTCCTCGAGTTGCTTCTTTAGCTCTAACATCTCGACAGGCACCATCCGGTATGGGACCTTCGAGATCGGTCTCGTACCAGGCTCTAAATCAATGCCAAAATCCACACTCCTCTGAGGCGGCAAACTGGACGGCTCAGCAAATACATCTGCAAACTCACAGACCATTGGGATATCATCTAAGGCTGGACTCTCCCTCTCCTTCATGGCATAACACCAGAAGGCCTCACAACCCTGTGCAATCAGTCTTGTTGCCCGTATCGCACTGATAACCATGCCTGACTTTCCAAGGTCCCAACCTCGGAAAACCTCTATCTCGCCTAACTCGGTAGAGAGGGTTACAATCCTCCTACCTACATCTAACACTGCCTGGTGTCTATCCATCCAATCCATACCTAAAATGACTTCTTCATGCTCTAATGGCATGACAAAGAAGTCGACAAGTAATACACGGGTCCCTACAGAAATGGGACAATCACGGATCTCACAGGTAACTCTAACCCTACTACCATCGGGTAACCCTATACTAAAGGGTATCCCCTCAGTCGTGTCTAGACTCAAACACTCAACACATGCATCAGAAATAAAAGAATGCGTAGCACCTGTATCAAATAAAACTTTAACAGGTAAACCATGAATCAAAATGGTACCTGTAGCAGTAGGTGTAGCTGGCTCCTCTGCAATCCTCAGCTCAAAAACTCGACCATGTGGTCCTCTAGTGTCCGTGGTACTCCCACCACGATCTCTGCCTCTACTCGGCCAGGATCAAATCCCTGAGTCGTAGGGCGATCTAGGACTCTCTGTTGTCCCTGCATCTGCTGCTGTTGAGGTGGCCTCTGCCCACCTCCTGCTGCACTAGCAGGAGAAGAATCCTACTGTGATGAAACTCTACCCCGTCTACAGAAAGTAGCTTTGTGACCGGGTCTGCCACAAGTGAAGCAAGTCACCTGCGGCCTCGTACACTCTGATCTCATATGCCCATACTCACTACAGTTGAAGCACTGTACTCCCTTATCTGCAACCGGTGCAGATGAAGGATAACTTTGGCGTCTTTGGCCTCGCCCGACACTAGCAGCTCCACCAATACCACTGGTCTGCCCAGTACGTTGTCTCTTCTCAGACCCTCCGGTCTGAGAAGCTCTCCTGTGACTAGCCCGCTCCCTCTCATAGTCTGAAGCTCTGTCATGGTAGTCCATCAGAGACTCACAGTGAAATCCCGCCATATAGGTCCGGGTAATATACCTCAGTCGTCGGGAGAAAAGATATACATGCTGATTTGCAGAAGGTGCAGTTGGTCCCAACAATGCCAGCTCCTCCTGAAATCTACTAATGGCCTTAGAGACTCGTACATCCTCAAACCCAGCCTCAACAAAATGCCGCAGTTTCTCCCTCCTCAATGAGGCAGGGCAGAAATGCTCTCTGATCATGGTCCTCATCTAGTCATAACTACTAACATGTCCCCGTACAGACCTCCACTAGTGTTGTGCCAAATCTCTAAACAAAGTCTGCACCAACTCAATCTGCCTATCTGCTGGACATCTAATAGACTCTAGAGCTAAGTCTACATGTCCTATCCATAACTCCACCTCTAGCCCCACCTTCCCAGAGAAAGGGGGTACACCCATCTAGTGAAATGTCTTCAAACAAGTGTCTAGTCTAGGCCCTCGATACTCCTCTTGAACCCGAGCAGTCTCAGCAGCATGTGCCTGTGCAGCTGGCACCTGAGTCACTCCATGGGATCTCCCAGATGATCCCTCCTATGCTGGCAAATCAGGGGCACGTCTACCTGCTCTAGCAGCCTCCTCTACTCGTCTGATATACTCGCGGAACGCTGATCCCTCCATGGAGACGCGATCTGAGTCATCTGACTGGACTCTCTGTGATCCCTGTCTCCCAGCTGCCCCATTCCCAGTCTCAGGAACGACACTCTTAGCAATGTCCTCAAGAATCTCCTCTGCTGCATGTGGATCAACAACAGGAATCCTACCCCGTCCTCTACCTAGAGGAGGTCTACCTCTACCCCGTCCAACTGCAGGTAAGGCTCTAGTCTGAACCATCTATAGAGGACACAAACCTAACTTAGAAGGCTATATATATGCCATATGTATAGATATATATCAAATCAATCACAACATAATATCTATATATATCTATACTGTCGAGATCTTCAGAGGGGTGATGGCTCACGTACACACTATCCCAAAACACATTGTACTCATTTCAAAACCAAAAAGTTTTGAAAAGTCAGACCCCTTTCGGGTTTTGTTTATTTATATATCCAAACTTTAGCGCAAATAGCAAGTGCCATTGTTGTCAACCTAAGGCTCTGATACCAACTTTGTAACACCCCGAATCCGTAGGACTCGAGGCGCTACTAGGGTAGGATCTCACAATGGATCATGACCCTAGCCTAACTACAAGTTCACTGGATCTTACAACAAGGCACATATAGATTAAAACCAAAACATAAAACTGATATATATATATATATAAATCAAAAGGTTTATACAAGGTACCGCTGAGTACAATCAAAACTTATAACTGTACATAACAAAAGACCCCATGTCCCACGATAACGACCTAGTGTACGGAGCCCTTAGCGGATCACCCCATCTGGATCACTCTACAGTGCTCCTAACCTGCAAAGGATCTACAACACGGTATAAAACCGTTAGCTAACCAAACCTATATAAGATAATACATAAGCACAAACACACGTCATGAAATAATAAACACGTCATCATGTTATCACACACTTACCCGGTTAATTATCTTTATTAAGTCCAGCACTCATATATATATATATATACATATAAACATATGTGACACGAGGAATATATAATCCTCGCCTTTGGGTCCAATAGCCAGCTGGAATGGTACTTGGAACACCTCCCCGTGTACCCTAAGGGAATGGAGAGTGCCCGAACCGTTTACCAGGTCTGGCCTGCCTACAGAGAACCTCCCAGACTCCCGGCGGGATGAAATGGAAAGTTATCACGACCCTACAATGGGCAATCAATATACCATAGGTCGGTAACAATAATCTCACATGCTATCAAGCATATAACACACACCACTCATGCATACATCAAACATAAGGATGATAGCTAAGTAAGTCCTACAGACTTACCTCAACCTCAGCAGCAGTCTCAACCACGATCAACTCTCAAATACGGTCCACTCCAATCTAGAGGACAACACTGCCTAATAACCAGCCATAACAAGATATCAAACTCCTATTCATCAAAGGGTCACACCTAGATCCAAGAGATCCTTAAGGATCGTATCCAACTTATAAACCTCAAGCCCTAACTAGCATAACTCTATCATACTCATCATTATTCTATCCTCATACACATACCAAGCATGCTACTACCCCGCTCATACTAAGAAAGGAAAGGATCAATACTAATCTAAGTAGATCATATACAAGACGCACCTGCGTGACAAGAGGGAAGCAGGGGCGAAGCAAGGCAAACCGCAGGCGCGGCGGCACAAGGACGCAGGCGCGGTGACCGTAGCCGCGGGGGCGGCAGCTTCCCGGCGCGGGTGGGGTGACCGTAGCCGCGGGGGTGGCAACACTGGAACGCGGGGGTGTCGACAATACAGAATGTGACTCCGCGATTCCTCTTCGTCTCTTCACGTGATCAAATCACGTCTTCTTCATGCCGTAACCACACATATACATACACAAACACATTCCCACATCAATATACCTTTACATACATCTAATCCTAAGCTAGGCAAAGGAAAACCAAGAAAGGAAGAAGAGAAGAAGAAGAAGAAGAAGACTCACCACACTTGTGGTCCTAGGCTGCAAGGAAGATCAACAACCTCAACAGCTAGCTCTCAAGCTCAGCAACATAGCACCCATCATCCAACAACAACAAAGCCACACCAAAACTCTCCTAAACTCAAGGAAACCAAGAACTATATCAAGGAGCAAGAAGGAGGCAAGAAGGACGTGAGAAGACTGGAAATGAAGTGAAGATGAACCCTTGATCCAGCCAAGGACGAGGCTTATGAAGGAATGAAGTAAAGAGTAAAGCACGGGTCAAAGGTCAACAAAGCCGGCTACAGCCGCAAGAAACCGCAAGGGCGGAATTTCCTGGCCGCAGGGGCGGATCACTACACTAGCCGCAGGGGCGGCTCCACAAACCCGCAGGGGCGGCTAAGGCCAACGTGGCTCCAAAGACTAACTCTTACAGATCTAATGTCATTAATGATTAGGTCCCAAGGAGAAAGAATTGTATCCTCTATCATGATAGAAGTAATGGCTGCTTGACAATCTGACTCAATCATAACTTGAAAATAACTAGAATCCAAAGCTACCTGTAACCCTATATGTATACCAACTAACTCAACTGTCAAAGGATCACCTGTACCTAAAATTTTGGACGAAACTACAACTGTTAATGTTCGTGAATGATTTCAAAAAACAAGACCAATACCATACCAATTATCTTAAAGAGTTACATTAGTATTAATATGTAACACCCCGAATTCTAGGAATCCGGAGCATTGCTAGGACCTCACAATGGGTCCCGGCCTTAGTTTGACAACAATTTCACAATGGACCTTGCAACAAGACACAAATATTAAAACAGTAAATCCTTAAATAAAGTACTCAACGTATAAAGATGTAACCAACATAACACAGCCAATATCTAGGACGAGTAAGTCTAAAAGTAAAAGTCAACTAAAGAAATAAACAACTGCAATAAATACCCGAACACCCGATCCTAGTACGGAAACCCTGGCTGGCCACTTCACTCTCGATCTCTCGGTAGAGATCTAACCTGCATCATCTAACAACACGGTATAAACCGTTAGCTACAATTCTAATACTAAAGTGTCACTAGAGCACAAACACACACAAGGAATATACAGTAAATCACTCTGCATGTACACACAAATCCCGGTTTATTATCTTTTCATTACGTGACTTGACCCAGTCTAATTTCCATCTTATCTTGTAACACAAGAGTCTCCCGACTCCTGCCCCCGTCCCCGTAAACCAGTAGGGCTGGTGTATGTACCTCTTCCCGTATACCTACTGGACTCGTCGCGGGGCAATCCTCCGGCACCATCGGCCCGGACCGACGGTTACGGCACGTTATCATACATTTGTGCCTTATTAACAACAAAATACCGTGATCTAATCCGTTCATTTTATTTCTCATAATATAGCACACACCACTCAAATGCACACTCAGTATAAAACGGTAACTAAGTGAGTCCTACAAACTCATCTTATTAGTGCTGGTCTCAAAGTCTCGCGATCTTGCCAGCTAAAAGATCCGATTATCCTGTTCCATAAATTATCCAATCTTAGCACCTTTCCAGTCTTAAATTCGGTTCAACTTTTATTCTCCCACTCGGGTTTGACATCTGGCGTCAATACCCTGACCTTCCTTAACTTTTCGATTCAAGGACCTACACGCACATTCACGCTCTCTTATCCATTTTAAAGTTATTCCCTTGAATTATCTCTAACTCGAAAGGCCACAGAAATCTAAAGTTTACACTTGTACAATTATTTATTTTCTCGTTTTGGTCTCATTATCACCTTTCTTCGATTACACTAACTTAATATTCCGGTTTCTAAAAGTGAAGCACATTTTCTCAAATCTGCTCCCCTGAGGTTCCGATTCTTATTTAGATACCCCTTTTAATCATCCCAATATTCCATTTTTTAAGTACTACCACATTAGTACCATAATAATACGTATTTATCGAGTAAATATGAGAAATTTCCTATTTAGTTTTCCGAAACTAAATTCTCGAAATGAACCCAATTCGATTTTACTAACATATAAATATATATCCATTCTTATTCCAGTACTTCCGCTAAATATATCCGACCACTATACCATGCAATATTAACTAATTATTTTATGGCAAATTATATAAATTTACGGAATGAAATTATCGAGAAGAATGGATACGGGTCTAACCAGTTACGGTTTGGTAGCCTAGTAACGAATAGGTACACGTGGCCGATCGATCCTTACAAGCTATCTGTACCCTCTTCTTCCATGCCGGCTCCACTCACAGTACCTGTACGTTGCAGAATATTACAGTCTAATATCTCGATCTCCGGCCGGGCTCAATGTCAAAAGGGATAGGGAGACTCACTGTCAGGGTCCTAAGCGAGGGATTCTTCAACCGTTGGCTTCACCCTCGATTTCCCGTCGGTTGGCGTCTATCCGAACTGGAACGAAGGCACACGTAAACACAACAGTGAGCCGTAAAACCGATGAGTAAAGTCCACAGAGGGAGGCGGACATGGCTTACCCGGGCTCTTCACGCGCGAGGGAGACATGTCGCCGGTCGCGGATCGAGATGCAGTGGAGAAGAGGTAGCCGGCAAGGTTGGAGATAAGAGAGAGACGGAAGAGCAGAGAAAGGAAAGTCGAACAGAACGGAAATAGGGAGGTGAGAGGCGTTGGGTGTTATGAGCAGGCAAGGCGAAGGTGGTGTATCGGTTCTCCGTCCACAACAGTTTCGGTTTATGAATGTAGGAGTAACGGCTCATGAGTGTAGAAACAGGAGTTATGGTTTGACCAGCGTTTCGAAGCTACGGAGTCGGGGAAGACGCTGATGTGGCCAGCTACGTGCTTCAGCGTGCGCTGACTTCCTTGGATCGGTAAGCAAGAATTGTGTGATTGGTTTCGTTAAACAGGAAAAGGTGAGATGGGCCGGTGTAAAAATGTACAAAGCCTAGGAAGAAGACATCTCCAACTAAGCAGCAAGGTTAATTGGGCCATGGAACAGCTAAGCAGGTCAATGAACGCTCATTTTGGCCGGTTAACCACTAAGTCAAAGACGGAACCCGGTTCGGCTGCTTCCCCAATTAAATGAACCCGTTGGTCCGGTTCAAGTTCGGATAAAAGAATAAACGGCATAACTCGATAATCAAACCTGGTCCAGGAAAGAATTACCTAAATTTAATTTAATTCGATAAATTAATTTTAAAAAATTTCGGGTTATTTCATCTGTCCCCCTTTAAATAAGTTTTGTCTCGAAACTTAAGGTGACGTACGGCTAGTCCAAGTTCCGGACTCCCGAGTCATAAATATAATTATTTTAATTCATACTTTCTTTTCTTAAACTCGATGAACCAATATCACACGCATCTCCAGGACAATATTGATACGTATAAAATCACTCAAGGTCTAAATGCAGAACATAATAAACAAATAACACATAAATGGTCTCAATCTAGCTCGAAGGAACGAAAATCGACACTAGCTCGGTATACTTCTCTGGGTACGAGCCCCTAATGCTATCCTCTATCTCCCAGGTAGCCTCATCTATTCCCCATCGGGACCACTGTCTTAAGCAAAAGAATCTTCTTCGACCGTAGTCGTCTAACGCTCCTTTCTAAAACAGCCACTAGATACTCCGCAAAAGTATGGTCTGGCTCAACCGTGAAGTCATCATGCCTGACTACGTGTCGTGGGTCCGGTATGTATTCTCTGAGCTGGGATACATGAAATACCGGATGTACGCTCTTCAAGGCAGGTGGGAGGGCTAACCGATAAGCAACCTCCCCGACCCGCTCCAGTATCTTAAAGGGTCCGATATATTGGGGGCTTAACTTCCCCTTAATGCCGAAATGCATAACCCCTCGGGTCGGTGATACTCTAAGTCATACGTGTGAACCGACCCGGAACTCCAACGGTCTACGCCTCTTATCTACATAAGACTTCTGGTGAACTGCTAGCCTGCGCTCTCGGATCAAGGCTAACCTAGCCATGTCATCCTGTATCTGCTCAGGAGTGATTCTTCCGGCCTCACTAGAATCCTCCCAACATAGTGGTGTATGGCATTTCCGGCCGTATAACGCCTCATAGCGAGCCATACCAATAGACAAGTGATAGCTATTGTTGTATGAGAACTACACTAGAGGTAGGTGATCGGGCCATACTTGTCCCCAACCCAATACACATGTCCTAACCATGTCCTCCAACGTTTGGATGGTCCCCTCCGACTGACTATCTGACTCCGGGTGATAAGTGGTGGTAAAATGCAGGCTGGTCCCTGGAGCGGTATGCACCTGTTCCCAAAATCTCGAAGTGAACCGTACATCTCTATCCGAGACGATGGTCCGGGGCACCCCATGCAATCTCACGAATGTAACACCCCAAATCCGCGGGACTCGGGGCGCTACGGGCGAGACCTCACAACGGATCCCGACCCTTAGCTTGACAACAATTTCACCGAACCTTCCAACATGGCACAAATAAAGGTCGAAAACTCAAATATGTTTTTAATGTATGCAGAATCGAAAAGAGAAAGGTACAACTTGGAAACTTAGCCGAGTCCTCAAAACGACAAACCACAATACTAAAGTTTAATCATGCAACAGCATCTAACTAGACATAAACGACATAAACCCAAAAACCGTCCCCGTCCTATAATGTACGGAGACCCCGGCTGTCCACTCCTCCGCCTCACTCGGCGGCGTTCCTAACATGCAAGTCATCTACACAAACGGTTTAAAACCGTTAGCTAATATTCTACGCATTAGAAAAGCAGTGATGGCACAAACACACCCATAACACATAATATAAATCACACAAGTCCGTTTCTTTATCTTTATATCATCAAGTCATATCCCGTTCTAATTCAACTTCGGTTGTGACACGAGACCCCAATGGTCCCGCCTCGGTCCTCCCTCCGGCAAGGAATGGCACGGATGCCTCCGTCCATCTGACCCGCCGGGCAAGTCGCCGAGAATCCCCTAGACCCCGCAAGGCTAGGCAGTCTTGTCACCGCCCGTTATCATACACTTGGGCCAAAATTATACATATAAGTCGGTGGTCCTATTTACCGGTTTAATAGTAATAGCAAAACATAAACACGCACCACCAAACACACATCAATGCTAATACGGAAAATACGAGCTAAGTAAGTCCGGAGACTTACCTCGTCCCAAACGCTATCTCACAAAACGCTCACGCTTCCCTTGGAAGAAGTACTCAACCTGTTCACAACAAGGTATCATAAAAACCCGCTCAACTGTAGAAGTCTAGGACTTCTACACAAATGACCTACGCAAGATCATTTGACTCGCATTCTAGGACAGCATCCTAGAGTTCAACATAATTACCGTCAATAATGACGTAAAAGCCAACTAGGTCTAAACCCGCTCCTCACATTCTCCTAAGGTCTCAAAAGCCGCTACTTGGCATTTCCACTACGTTATGCTAATTCCAACCTATCATGATACTATAAGCATATATAGATCGATACGAATTCATGGCTTTTACCGGCTTCGGATCCTAGCATGATACTATCCATTTCGCCCATATGTTAAAAGATCGTAAACTTATAGCATAACGGAACCTAAGATAAACTCGTCTAATTTCCGGGGTTAAAACTCGCTAACATATTTTCCGGGCACTTATGCAATTCCTAACACATATGGGCATAAACTGTAATTTATCAAACTGCTGGGTATAAACTGTAATTAACCAAAAGCTGAGGGCCAGAATTGTAATTATACCTAAAGTGAGGGGGGCCGATTTAATTAGCCAAAAGGCTGTTGCACCAGCCGCGGCGGCGGCGCAGCAGCCGGCGGGAGGGAAGGCTCCGTGGGCTCCTTGCGCGGCTGCAGACGGTGGCGGTCCTTCTCGTGGCGGCGGCTCCCGGTGGCGGCCTTTCTCCGGCGACAGAGAAGGAGGTGGGACGGCTGCAGGAGAAGAGGGAGCAGGTGGTGAGTGGCTCCCCGTGGCGTCCGCGGGCTCGTGCAGGCAGGCGCCGCAAGGGCGGAGCAAGGCTTCTCCGGGGCGGCGACGGCTTTGCTGCGGCCCTCCTTGCCCGAGCAGCCTCGACGCAGAAAGAGGGAGAGGGGCTCGGTTGGTGGCTCTCCGGCGTGCTCCAAGGGCTCGGGACGTAGCTGGCGAAGTGACGACGGCTGGCGTAGTGATGTGAGAAAGAGAGCTGAGGGGAGAGAGGTGGGCTGCGTGAGGGAGACAAGGGAGAGAAGAGGGAGGAGTGTGAGGCCGGCTGGAGTGAACCCAAGAGAGGGAGGAAGCCAAGACGAGGGGTCTGCCTCGGGTGTTGGGCGGATTGAGGGGTCGGGGGACAGCAGGCCAGGCCTAGGAAGGGAGGTAGGCTGGGGGGCGGCACGCTCCAAAAGCCACAGCTGGGCGTCGGTCTCGGCCGAGATAGCAGGCCGAGTTGTCTCGGCCGGGATTTTCCAAGAGGAAGGAGGAAAAAGAAAACCGGACGGAAAACGACTCGTTAAACTAGTTCCGTAACGGGTGTTACGGGTCGGAATATTTCCGACATTCCCGTAAAAAATTTACGGTTTACGGTTTTGGAATATTTATCGCTCCTTTCCGATAATTACGGAAAGCGAAATAACTCGATATAATTATTTTCTAAAATTTCCGGGCGTTACATCTAACCCTCCTAAAAACAAATTTCGTCCCGAAACTTGCTACACCCAATATTCTCCAATATACCAGCCTCGTAATCCCGAAACTCATAAAAGGTAAACTGTCATCTCTAAATCAAGCTCATGTATAGAAACATATCACAACCTTGTAAGGTCCACATAACTCAACCAAACACATATCATAAAAAGCAAACAAGAAAGATCTCGGACTAACCCGACGGTCCTATCGATGTTGCTAGGTCTGCATAAAACTCGGATAGTTCCTCCGGATACTATCCTCCGTCTCCCATGTAGCCTCGTCGGCTCCTCGCCTCGACCACTGGATCCTCAGCATCGGTATCTCCTTCAATCGAAGGCGTCTCGTACTCCTCTCTAAGACCGCTATCGGGTGCTCTGCGAAAGTGTGGTCCGGCTCGACCACTAGGTCCTCATGACTAATGACGTGTCTCGGGTCATGTATGTACTCTCTGAGCTGAGAAACATGAAAGACCGGGTGTATACCCTCCAACCGCAGTGGCAATGCTAACCGGTATGCCACCTCACCGACTCTCTCCAAGATCTCAAATGGCCCGACATATCGGGGGCTTAACTTCCCCTTAATGCCGAATCGTTTAACGCCCCGCGTCGGTGATACCCTCAACCATACCTGAGCCCTACCTTGAACTCGAGAGGTCTACGCCTCCTATCCGCATACGACCTCTGACGGCTATG
Source organism: Fagopyrum tataricum (assembly GCA_002319775.1). Classification (NCBI taxonomy): domain Eukaryota; kingdom Viridiplantae; phylum Streptophyta; class Magnoliopsida; order Caryophyllales; family Polygonaceae; genus Fagopyrum; species Fagopyrum tataricum. Next base: position 1,037 of record NCTC01003658.1, on the reverse strand, counting down.
CGCAACCAACATCCTCTCCCGAATCAAAGCGACTCTCGCCATGTCGTCCTGTACCTGATCCGGTGCTACAATGCTAGAGCTCCCGGGCTCGTCCCAACACAAGGGAGTACGGCATCTCCGTCCATACAATGCCTCATACGGTGCCATCCCAATCGAAGCGTGCCAGCTTTCATTATACGAAAACTCGACCAGCGGGAGATGATCTGGCCATACCTGACCCCAGTCTAGTACACACGCTAGAAGCATATCCTCTAAAGTCTGAATAGTCCGCTCAGACTGGCCGTCGGTCTGGGGATGGTATGCGGTGGTGAAATGGAGACTCGAACCTAGGGCGGCGTGTACCTGTTGCTAGAACCTCGAGGTAAAACGCCCGTCCCTGTCCGAGATGATGGTCCTCGGGACTCCATGTAGTCTCACAATCTGACGGGTAAACTCCTCGGCTAAACGACTCACCGGCCACGTTTCCCGTATGGGAATGAAACGTGCGGTCTTCGTCAACCGGTCTCGTCAAAGCTCCTACTAGGTCTCAGGCCAGTCACGAAGTCCACAGATATGTCCTCCCACTTCCACTGCGGCACGGGCAGTGGGTGAAGCTCTCCTCCGGGTCTATGGTGGTCGATCTTGACCTGTTGGCAGGTCGCGCATCGGACCACATATCCAGCTACATCGGGCTTGAGCCCGCCCCACTAATAGGATCTCCTAAGGTCCTGGTACATCTTACTCGCGCCTGGATGCACGGAGTAAGGTGTGGAATGGGCCTCATGCAAAATCCGCTCTCTAAGCTCCTGATCCGACGGTACACAAATACGTCCCTGACGTCTCAATAGCCCATCTGCCCCCGTGACAAACTGTGGTGCCTCTCCTCGGGACATCCTGTCCCGGATCCTCATCAACCTCCTGCTTCTGCAGGATCTCGCCGGACAGGTCAGATAACACCTCTAACTCGGACAAACGACTGTCCACACCCGGAAACCGGATATCCAACTCTAAGCCCATCATACCGGATATCCAACTCTAAGCCCATCATATCCCTCTGC